>JARHVA010002294.1:2487500-2669346 GCA_037957365.1 Torreya grandis | reverse complement strand
TTCTATGTTGATCCTTAGGAGTCTATATTATTTCCATCCATTCTTCACTTTTACTATGTGGCATCTTCACATTCATCCCTAGGATATGCTAACCAGTTGACCTTGCACTTATTGTCAATCTACTTTGGTATGATGGATCATGGATTGATGATCATATCAAACCCACTAGCTTTGTCAGTCATTATGCACCATTATCTCTATTTAGGTACTTGATATCTTGACACTTGTTATCTTCACACTTAATCTTAGGATATGTTAACCTTTTGACTTGATGTTCACTATTGATATTTGATCACATGATTTAACATGCATCACTAGATTTTCCTGGACCCACTAGCTTTGCTTGTCACTACTCATCATTAGATATTTCATATGTCACCTAATATCTTGCCACTTTTTAGTTGCATTTTCATCCTTGGAACATTTGAATTCAAATGGATATTTCATGAGGCCTGAAATTGACATCCCCATGCATGTCTTACTCTGCTAGTTAAACTTTTAGAACTTGTATCTTGATATAGAAAGCTCATCAAGATTAAAAATTTGTAGAGCACGACTTAATCATGAAGAAATTCATGTCCATGTGATATTTTACCTTGAGAGGATTTCTAATCATAATTATAAAATGCATAATCAAGCTAACCGGTCCATTGCTTCATGATATTTGAAATGATCTAGATCTTCAAAACTTTTTTTTCCATCTTGTGATCATTTATGGATTAGGAACTATGCTTAACCTCTTTATCTAGGTATAAGCTTGGTATGTGGGCCAAAATTTTCCAATAAAAATGATTAGGGATGATGAGGGAGGATAAGAGAGAGAGTGATTGGGGATGGTTAGGTTGATTAGGGAGTGACTATGGATGATGAGGGCCAATGAGCGAGTGATTAGGGATGATGAGGGATAATGAGGGTCAATAAAGGGAGTGATTAGGGATGATGATGGAGTGATGAGGATAATAAGGCTTGATGAGGGAGTGATTATGTATAATGAGGGTCAATGAGGGAATGATGAGGGACAATACAAGATGATTAGAATATAACTAATGACAATGAGGGTTGATAAGGGAGGTGATTAGGATGATGAGGGAGTGATTAGGGTCGATGAGGGAGTAACTAGGGACAATAAGGGATGAGTAGGACTGATGTGTGACTAGGGATGATGAGGGACAACGAGGGTTAATAAGGGAGCAATTAGGGATATTAAGGGATGATGATGGATAAGGAGGGATGGTGAGGGTCAATGAGGGAGTGATGATGGTATATTTATGAATATATACCAAAGTTTTTTCCACATGGAGATCATTTTGGATTTCATTATCTACAAGTATATTCTTCACCTTGATGCTTGGTATTTGAGAGGCCTAGGATTTGAGTTGAGCTTGAGATATTGATACTCTAGGAAAGGCCTAGGATATACTTAATATATGCCTAGTATTTGAGTTGAGTTTAAGATCTTGATGCATAATAATAGAAATCCCAAGGATTTTAAAAAGGCTTTACATGATGATGTTATTTTGACTTTAACTATCTAGTAATGACCTTGAGATGGATTCAATAGATATAAAGCTTCTATTATGTACCATTGAGAGCAATTAACTACTTAATACTAGATACACTAATGGGTACTAGACCTATTGAGTACTAGCCATAAATAAAACTCAAATGATTAATGATAGGTATATAATTGAATATGCTTGAGAATAGACTTATAATATTTGTGTGATTGACCCCCATTCTCTCCATATCGAGTTGGGAGAGGGAGATAGTGGTATGAGAGATTTTAATATGATCATGAGAAAATACAGTTCAAAATCACTCCCCTCTACCCCACATTGTAGTGGTAGTTTCCTATGTGAGTTTGGAATTATATAAGATGATTGTATTCTATGAAATTATGGATTAAAGTGGTCAGGTCATGCATGCACAAGATTATAATAAATACATGAATAGATTTACCCATCTATCTAATTTTTTCAAATTGAATACTATACTTTTTAGATGACTCTTAAATGGTGTTTTGATTCCTTCTATTTTGAATGGAGTGTAGTAGGGTAATTATCCCCTTTCATGTCTGATAGATCAATTAGGTCCATGGTAGATTACTCTTCAGAGATTTCATATGATTTCAATTACAACAATAAGATAATATTGGGTCAATCATGTTCTTTAAGTTAAAAACATTAGAGTGATCTGACTTTGTATTAATTAATAATCAAACAAAAATATTTGAATGATCATATTCATGTCCATATACGATAACACATTTATGAATGTACACATAAGAACCCTTATTATATTAAACCGTTCTATTTAAAGATTATGATCAAGTCATAAAGGGGTGAGTACATCAATAGTACTAATACCAAAAAATTGAAGCTAAACTATTTTATTCTATAGACCTAAAATACTATCTCCTAGCTATGAGCATGTAAATGCTACCTCTATCTACATAAAAAATTGAGTGATCCACCAAGCACATAAATGTTATTTATATGCGAGTAAATAGGAACATCAATAAAATGGGAAAAACAACATATTACATACTACTCAACATGGAATATAGGAAATAACATCAATATTATGAGGGTCTGATGAATGCATGATCATAGGTAGTGGCATGTAAGTTAGACCCTATCTATCTAGATTGACACCTATCCATTTTTTTTCATTGATGAGGGAACCAAAATTGGGTTTGTATGTTCTCATGATTTAGGTTACTTCTATCCTTCAATGAAAGTAAGGGTTATGGAACAAAAATTGTAATGTGGTACTCACTCTATCTCTATATCAATAGATGGGGCTATTAGAGTGACTCACTTTTATGTATATCTTCCACCTCCTCATTAGTGAAAGCATATCTTTGGGTTTACACTAATGTTGGGGTGTAAAAGTGATTGGGAAGTTTTTCCCACAACCTAATTCTTCCCTCAACTTTATTTCAATAGATTATATATGCCCCCAAATTCAAATAAATGAAAGTGAAAATAAAGAAGCAAATGTAAATCTGTCATATTTTTTCCAAGGGTTAGATGTATTAATAGAGATAGGTCGATTCATCCATGAATGATCCATCCCATCATATTATAGATGTTACATCAATGCTAGCATTATGGTCTTAATTTTCACCCATGGGGGGATTTCTTTAGTCTCCTTCCAACTAAGACACAAAATGGGAAAAACCTTAGGATGTGGGTGTCCTATGGTGAGGTTGAGCCTCTAGAGAAGGCTGGATTCATATTGGATATATCACCTACACTAACCTTTAACTTGGAAAAGGGAGATAAAAAGACACTAATTGCATGAAAACATGTAAAAATGAAGTGATGCACTAGTGTTTTAAATACTTATGCTTATGCAAGACACACTATAGGATGCTTTTGAGATCACTAAACATCAATTCATTCACTCTTTGAAAATATTCCACATAAGTGTTTCACTAAAAGACAAGAACTAGATATTAATCTAGCATGGAGGGCAGCTATCCACTTACAAAATAATCAATAGAATATATATGCACTTAGAATGACCTATGGGAGATACCAAACACTTCATGAAGGTGAGGGAATTCAAATAGAGGCAAAATAAAGCATGGATTCACTTAACCACATCAATGAACTCATAATACACTTCAATTTAGATTGCAAATGGAGGAGTTTAGTCTCCCTTATATCAAATAGATGTTACATTATAAATTTATCATAGACAAAGCATAAGAGTCTCTACCTATAAGAAAATATTTGAGATTCAACCTTTTTCAATGGTAAAGAAAATGGAATAAATGGAATAAAGGGGGGGAGAGATGGAACTAAACATATAGCCTTTAATAAATTTGACCCAATCACCTTTGATCAATTAGCATTGATCTGAAGACCCTAAATCATAAACCATCAAACACTAAATTCCTCACTATCTTCCTTAATCATGCTTGATGTTCTTCACATTATCAGGTAGTTATTTGAGCTTGCTCATTGATGTTCTTTCTGACATTCCTTGCATAGTCACTTTTCTACCATTACTTCTAAATCTTGAATATATATCTATTATGAATGAAAACCAATCACCCTATTAGTTTTTATATAGTCATGATTGTAAATGAAGATCCATAGGCAAGGTTTTCTTGAATTTGAATGAGATGTAAAACCTATGTCTAGAAGCTCTTGAAAATTTTTACAGGGTTTTAATGGCATTAAATGGCTTTAAAGGGTCTACTCTTGGTTATCCAAATTGTATCCAATCTTTCATTTCTGTGTTTCCCTACTTGGAGTGGAAAAAAATCATATTCCAACATTTCTATCTTCATGATCCTCCTTTGGGCTACTTGTTCTATTTAAATACCTAACCATTGAAAGTTTGGATAGGTGTCCACATCCTATGCCCTCTATAAATTTGATCAAATCTACCTTGTTGATCCTTGTAGGAGTCTTCTAAGTTTAGCCTTCATCATCAAGAATCGATCCTTGGTCTATCCTTTAGATCATGATACTTGGTAGTCTCACATTCATATTATGGAACCCACAGTCATATCCCCATCTGAATCATAACTTTCACCACAGGGTGACCTCACATTTGATGTGGGATCCTTAACTTTTCCACCTTTTATCCACACCATTGATTTTCTTGGATGCACTATGTTGATTCATTTAGACCCACTGATTCCATTGATCACTACACACCATCAATCTTCCTTTGTATGATTGAACATACTTCATTGATATATATAGACCCACTGACCCTATTGATCATCCATGCACTATTAGATCTTAACTTGATCCCTCAATATCTTGACACTTGCCAACTCTATGTTCATCCTCAAGAAATTTTAAATCTAAATGGATACTTCCCATGGATTTAACTTAACATCCTTGTGCACATCTCATTCTTCTAGTTCAACTTTGAAGACTTGTATCTTAAGATAAAAGACTCTTCAAGGAACCAAATTTTTAGGGGATGATCTTGGGACAAAGTAAATTTACTCATGCAAATCCTCAGCTCTAACAAACTCCTCAAGTGTAATTATTAAATGCACGACCAGATTACTCCACTCAATCTTACATGATGTGCCATGATGGTCTAGCCCCTTAATATTTCCAAATTTACACTTTAAGCCTAATTAAAATGTTTCAAAAATTTTACAAGTGACTTAATCTTATTCTGTAACCTGTTTGCTCCTTGTGTCATTGGGTTACTATTCAATCAGGAACCTACTAAGTGTCATTGGGTTACATCTTTGGTGACTCAGCTGGGAAGCATGACTTTTATGCCTGAGAAGTAGATCATCCACATATTATTGAACTCATAAATAATGACCAATATTCTCTATGACTAAAATAAAATTTGATTTGAAACAAGACACCAAATCCACCAAGGTAAGGAAGGAAATAAAGTAGGGAAATTAATCTAAAAAAGCAAGTGTGTAAAACACTTTTTGGGGACAAGGTAGAAACAAAATAATGTGATAGAATAACACTTGGAGGAAAAAAAGACAAACTAATTATGTGCATGGAACATGGCTTCCTTAATAGTAGTGTTTTAGATGTATCTCATTGATTAGGATAAGAAGCTCCTTATCATCCATCTTTACAAGTTCAAAGGAATTATGGGACTTACAACTAGAGATTATATATAGACCACTCGAAATAGAGTCAAAATTTGTGTGCCTCTCTAGCTTAACTCTATCCTCATCCCACTTGAAGAGCAAATCTCCTTCTTTGAAACTTCTTGAAGTTGTTTTGTCAAAGGATCTCTTTACCTATGCTTGATGAGCTTCCAAAACCAACATGGACTGATTTAGAGATTCCCCTAGTTACATAAGCTTAGCATACCTAATTTAGATTGGTTCATTATCCAATATCTCAAGCTGATGCATTAGTTCTAAAGTAATAAATTCAAGAGAAATAGACAATCTCACTTCATTACCATAAACCAACTTGTATGGAGAGTTGGATATGGATCTTTTTTAGTTGACCCTATCAACCCATAGATTTGACTTCAACATGAGGTGCCATGACCTCTGATTATCTTTAATAGTCCTCCTTATGATATTTAACAAGTTCTTATTTATGGACTCAACTAAGCCATTACCTTGTGGATAATAATTTGATGAAGTGCTAAGAAAGACACCTTATTGAATTTCCCATTGATTGATCTTAGCTCCCCAAAAATCCTTAACATTAAAAGAAATAAGAGTTGAAGGGACTCCAGATCTAGTAAGCAAACCTTCACAGAAATTTAGAACATTGGTTTCACTTGCTTCTTTTAATGCTACTACTTTTATTCATCTAGTGAAGTGATATGTAGTAGTTAGGATCTATTTATGTCTTGCACTTGAAGGGGGGTTAATGAGACTAATAAATTCTAATCCCAATCAGATAAAGGGTTGATACACTAAAATTGGTTAGAGGGGTAGGGATGTAAGCTTGACTTTTCTTGCAAACATAACACATTATTTACATTTCCTATCCCATGCATGACAATCACTACATAGGCTAGGCCAACAATAACCTCTCTCATGATCTTGAGGGATATTTTTTTTTAGAATAGTTCCCTCCACATGTCCATCATGGAAATGCTCAAGAAATCTCTATGTTTGGATTGACTCTATACTCCTTAGTAACATGCCATTGATATCTTTCTTGAACAAGGCACCATCAACAAGAAGAAAAGGTATTGACTGCAATCTAAAATATCTTATTTTTGAAGGGCTTAAATGAGAAGGATAAATACCATTCTACAAGTATCTTACTCTATCTTGGAACTAGTTGGCAGGTGAGGTGTGATCAATTGCAACTTATTCATCTTTTGACACCATAGCCACCCCATAGGCTCTTGTAAGTCTTGGGCTAGATGTTCACAAAGTCCCTTGCCTCTCATCAGATTTTTGACTTTGATCTCCACATCATGCTTCATTAATTTGGTTATCCAACTAGCTCTTCTCTCATTTATACCCTTTTTAAAGATAAATTTATTGATACTTGGATAGGAAACCATCATATGCATTTTATTATTAGATAATAAGTATCTAAACTTCTTGAGAGACCTTATAACTAAAAGTACATGATTTTCAACAAAGGAGTACCTTATTTCATATTTTTCCAAGACTTGAATAAATAGTACTATTGGATGCTCTAAAGCCTCTTGATTTTGTTGCATGAAGATGCTTGAAATGGTGTCTATGCTATCATGAGCATACAAGATGAAATCCTTTGTGAAATTTGGGTTTCGGAGTATAGGAGCATTGGCTATAGATCTCTTAATCTCTTCAAAACTCCTCACTCTTTCTTTGGTCTATTTGAAGATTTGATTCTTATTTATCATAGCTGTGAGTGGATTAACTAAAGTGGAAAAATATAAAATATATTTACTTATAAAATTGATTTTTCCTAAGAAGCTTTGAAAATCTTTCTTGTGCTTGGGCAAGGAAAGTGTAAGAATTGACTTTATCCTATCAAGATCTATACTCATACCATGCTTTGAGATCACATGTCCAATAATATTACCTTCATGAATTGATAGGACACACTTTTTGGCATTTAGAGATATCCCAAACTACCTACATATTTTAGACACTTGCTTGAGGTGAGCCATGTGCTCATCTACATTCTTTGAGAATACTATTATGTCATCTAGATAAACATGTATAAACTTGTTAAGAATGCCTTGGAATGCCATATCCATGGCTCTCTACAAATTTAATCCAACATTGGATAAACAAAAAGGCATATTTCTATATGAAAATGTCCCCCACTTGGTGGTGTAGGCTATCTTGAATTAGTCTTCTTCCCTGACCATAATATAATTATAGCCACTAAATCCATCCAATAAATAAAACCTTTTTGAACCTAAAATTAATTTTAAGATTTGTTCCATAGATGGTAATGGATAGTGGTATTTAAGAGAAACCTTGTTCAAGTCATGGAATTTAACTCATAATCTTATTTCACCATTTTTATTCCATACTGAGACAAGGTTTGCCACCCAAGTTGAGTGCTTGATTGGAAATATTATAGATAACTCAATGAGCTTATAAAATCCATCTTTCATGAAGGGCTCAAGCTTTGGATTAATAGGCCTTTGTCTTTATCTTACTAACGTATTTTCATCCTATAACTCAATGGTATGTTGGGCTAGACTTGGATAAAATACTTTGAGGTCACTATATTTACATGTAAATACATTAGTAAATCTTTCATACAACTCAATCAAAGCTTCCTTTCTATATGACTACATACCTTACCTAACTTTAGGTTCTTACCAACTGCAATCTCTACATTGGCATAATGTTCCTCCTTTATTGACAAGGATGTCTTTTCCTTTTTCAACTCATCATCCCTGATAAATATGTTCTTAAGTGTGACCAACCCCTTGGGAAACCTATTTTTTTTTAGTTGCACAATCTGATCACCATATTTCTGCAAGAAATTATCTTGATTTCTTGAGGAAAACTCATCCTCTTCTTGATAGAACCTAACAATTTTATTATAATATTAAAAAACTTGCCAATTATCATGTTTATATTGAATATAACATCTTAAAACCACCTTAATGTGTGACTGAACCTTTTCACTTTTTATATTAGCTGGGATGCTAAACTATGCCCCAATGGCAACCAATCTATTTATATGTTTGTTCTCATTTCTTGATATTGCATGGATATTAAAAGACTGAAAGTCTTCAAGTAAGTCCCATACTCTATGATTATAAGACTTAAGCATTGGATTATTTCATACATTAGTAAATCTTACTTTGTGAACTACAAGTTCACTATCACCAAAGACTTGTAAGGTGTTGACTTTCATCTTTCTAGCCCACTACAAATCATGGAACAATATCTCATATTCTACAACATTGTTTGAACATCCAAACTAAAAATTTAGAGAAGAGAAATACCTTTGCTTGGTTGGAGAAATAAACATCATTCCATCACTAGTACCATTCTTGTTCCTTTCCCCATCAAAGTATAACTACCATATTCCATCACTTAAATCATCATTCTTCATCAAGGATAGAATTTGTGCATCATTCTCATGGAGGAAATAAATACCAAGTCCTTCTTATTTAATTAGATTATAAGGCTCATGTTCATGTAAATCAAAGGCCCATTCATTAAGGAACAAATTTTAAACTCCATCTAAAGGTGATTTAGCTTCCTCTTCACTATTTTCTAGCACTTCATCTGTGATGACACAGTTCACATTCATAATACTAGGCATATATGGCTCTAGGTGGAAGCGTGAAATAGGTTTAGAATGTATCATAACATTAGTACCATACCTAATTATAAACATTAAATATTACCAATCATATGATAAGTATCCTCCAATATTTGAGGTGAAGTCCCTTGATAGGCACATGGTAAAGTAGGGAGGTAAATCCACTATAACTACATCTTATTCAATGGTAACATTGCGACAAGCATGCAGTGTTAATTTAATATGTTTTGTGATGCCCAATATATTTTTTGGTGACGTATCTAGTTGTAACACACCCTTAGTATTTGGCTCATAGACAAGACCAAACCTATCTATAATTTGCTTAGGCATGACAATGCTACTGGCTCTACTATCTACCATACAATTATGAACTAAAGTGTCACCAAATATCAAAGAGAGGTATAAGGGATGAGTTTTACTTGAATTTACTTTATATTTATCCACCCTTACCACCTTATGTGCATGCTGATCTTGTTACTTAGTTTGCTGATCTGAGTTAGTTATGATAACACCTTATTTTTCAATTAGATCTGGAGACACTTTGAGGGTAGAAAGCTCTTGAATGAGCATATCCTTTTGTCTTGGAATAGCTAGGTAATACTACATGCTAATTATGACATTGGATTTATTCATTTGATCTATTATGCTAAATTGAAACCCATTATCTTTTTGTTGTACTTTCTAAATCATTGGTTACTCATGGATTAGAGGTACCTTAGGAACTTTCCCAACCTCTACACTCATATTTTTGTGTTATATGGGGAACACGTTGATCTTTGAAACTCTTGGGAACAACATTAGGAGGACCTAAAACATTACTCACATCTTAAACCTCATTTATGGTTCTTATTTTATCTCTAGTTAGGGATGTAGCCTCACCAATTATGTTATTAGTCTCAACTTGATTGAATGCTACATGACCATCAACCTACCAATTTACATTAATAACATCAGGTTGCCCTTGAACTTATTAGGCTTGAGCTTGTGATGTCAAGCTTGCCTCTTGGTATTGACTTTATTGAAGAGAAAATTCATCAAGTGTCATTTAAGGCATTATAATATTTTTGACACTAAGGCTTGATTTTGAGCATCATTGGGATTATATGGCTACTAACCTACATCTTGCATCAAGTTATTCTAAGGAGGTGTGGGAATAATAGATCTTAAACTAGAGGGTACATTAGGATCAAGGGATGTATATAGATTAGCTTGAGTAATGACCCCTTATGATTGGTAGGGTGGTCTATTTTTTATAAACCCTTAATAAATAGGTCTTTGATTACCAAAGGGCTGATAGGTGTTTTAGTTTAGTTTTTGATAAGGCCTACCCTATTACTATTGTCTCTTGAATTAAACTAGTTCATTCGCAAAATATTATATTAAACTTTTCAATTCCCCAATCTCACTAGCTTGACTAGAATGAACTACAAATTGAGCTTGTGGGGATAGAATAGGAGCTAAAAGGTAGAATTTGAGGGACTAGAGGGAATGACATAGGCTTCACTTCTGCTAATATATGCATTGGGATCCTTGGATAGAGTTTACAAACTTGTATTAAGCTATTTTCTAATCTTATGGCCACCTCATAGGTATTTGGCAAGGTTATGCCACCTATTGATTGTATCATTACACTAATATCAAAATTTAAGGCTTTCAAATAGTACAAGAATGCATATTATAGGGATGGTATAATAAATATAGGTATCTTAGTCCATGTATTCTGAAATCTAAGGTTGAAATTTGACATACACTCATGAGGGGCTCTTGTTATAGTAAATAATTGCTCAACTAATGATAGGTGGTTAGATTTATCTTTAAATTGCCTAACTAAGGTGGGACCTAGCTCATCCCATGTAGCTATAGAATTTAATGGGAGATTTATATACCATTACAGGTCTTTTCCTTTGAAAGAAGCAATAAGTAGTCTAATAGCTACATTATCATGGACAACATTATGAACTAAACAAAGGTTGGTAATATCCTAGATATACTCAATAGTAGTTGTTTGATCTTCTCTTGAGAAGAATGGAATACTCTTAAGAATAGATACTGAAATGTCATCAAAGTGGGATAAATTCAATGGATTACCTCTATTAAATGGGACAAACACTTGATTTTTGATGGCCATATGGGTAGTGGGGAATGCACTACTTATGATAATAAGATGACCATAATATGAATAATTATTTTGGGGATGAGGTCTTATCCTATTAAATCCTGCTCTTTTATATGAAATAGAGGGCAAATCAATGAATTCAAAGGGAATACCTTTATTATTTGACCTTTTAGAAACCTTTGGCATGAGAATTTTTGTTGGATGATGTTATGAACCCTGTAACTTGAAGAATATTGAGCTTATGATGATGATGTATGTCTTCTTATAAAAATACCTATCCTTAGCTCCAAAATTCAACTATGACAAGGATAATATCTTTGGGTCCCACAAGGCATGCTAGAAACTATTGTAGTCTTAATTTGCACCCATGGGCGGAGTTCTTCAGGATCCCTCTAAGTAAACCACAAAATGGGAACAACATTAGGATGTGGGTGTCCTATGGTGAGGTTAAGCCTCTAGAGAAGGTTGAATTCCTATTGGATATATCACCTACACTAACTTGTGACTTAGAAAAAGGAGAGAAAAAGACACTAATTATATGAAAACATGTAAAAATGAGGTGATGCACCAATGTTTTGAACACTTGTGCTTATGAAAGACACATGATAGGACACTTTTGAGACCACTAAACATCACTTTGTTCACTCTTTGAAAAGCTTTCACATAAGTGTGTCACTAAAAGGCAAGAACTGGATATTAATCTAGCATGGGAGGGTAGTTGTATACTTCCAAACTAATTAACAGACTATATATGCACTTATAATGACCTATGGGTGATACCAAACACTTCATGAAGGTGAGGGAATTAAAATAGAGGAAAAATAAATCATGGATTCACTTAAACACATCAATGAACTCATAAAACACAATTCAATTTATCTTGCAAATAGAGGAGTTTAGTCTCTATTATATCAAATAGGTATTATAGTAAAAATTTGGCATAGCCAAAGCATAAGAGTCTCTACCTCAATTAAAATAAGGGTCATCTAGGTTACTTATATTTTTCAATAAAAGTAAGGGTCATGGAACAAGAATTGTAATGTGGCACTCACTCTATCTCTATATCAATAGATGGGGCTATTAGAATGACTCACTTTTATGTATCTCTCCCACCTCTTGATTAGTGAAAGCATATCTTTGGGTTTAAACTAGTGTTGGGGTGTAAAAGTGATTGGGAAGTTTTGCATAAAACCTAATTCTTTCTTAAACTTTATTTTAATAGATTATATATGCCCCCAAATGCAAATAATTAAAAGGGAAAACAAAGAAGTAAATGCAAAGCTATCATATTTTTGCCAAGGTTTGGATGTATTAATAGAGATAGGTTGATGCATATATGCATGATCAATCACATCATATTATAGATGTTACATCCATGTTATCATTGTGTTTATAATTTTCACCCATGGGGGGAGTTATTCAGTCTCCCTCTAACTAAGAGATAAAATTAGAACATCCTCAGGGTGTGGGTGTCATATGGTGAGGTTAATGCTCTAGAGAAGGCCAGATTCCTATTAGATGTATCACCTAAAATAACCTTTGAATTGGAAAAATGGAGAGAAAAAGACACTAATTACATGAAAACAGTAAAAATTAGGTGATGCACCAATGTTTTGAACACTTATGCTTATGCGAGACACACTATAGGACACTTTTGAGACCACTAAACATCACTTCATTCACTCTTTGAGAAGCTTCCACATAAGTGTTTCACTAAAAGGGAATAATTGGCTATTAATATAGCATGGGAGGGTAGTTATCCACTTCAAAACTAATTAATAAACTATATATGTACCTATAATGACCTGTGGGAGATACCAAACACTTCATGAAGGTGAGGGAATTTAGATAGAGGAAAAGGAAATAATGGATTCAGTTAACCACATCAATGAACTCAAAAGACACTTTAATTCAACTTGAAAATGTAGGAGTTCAATCTCTATTATATCAAATAGGTGTTACAGTAAAAATTTAGCATAGCTAAAGCATAAGAGTCTCTACCTCTAAGAAAATATCTAAGAGTCAACCTTTTTAAATGGGTAAGAAAATGGAATATATAGAAGAAATGGGGGAGAGAGAAGGAATTAAACATATAACCTTTAATAAATGTGACCCAACCACCTTTGATAAATTAACATCAATTCAAAGATGCTAAGTCATAATCCATCAAACACGAACAAGTCCCCAAGGATCTTAAAACACTAATTGCCCCACCATCTTCCTCAATCATGCTGGATGTTCTTCACATCATCAGGAAATTACTTGAGCTTGCTCATTGATGTTATTTTTTACATTCCATGCATATCACCATTTCACCATTGCTTTTAAATATAGAATATAGATCTATTATGGATGAAAACCAATCACCCTATTAGTTTTCATATAGTCATGATTTCAAATAAACATTCATGGGCTAGGGTGTCTTGAATCTGAATGAGATATAAAACCTACACTTAGAAGTTCTTGAAATTTTTTATAGGGCTTTAATGGTGTTAGATAGATTTACAGGGTCTACTCTTAGTTATCGAGATCATATCTGATCTTGCATTTATGTGTTTACCTACCTAGGTTGGCAAAAAATCATATTCTAACATGTCTATCTTTGTGATCCTCCTTTGAGATACTTATTTTATTTAAATACCTAAAAATTACAAGTTTGGACATATGTCCACATCGTATGCCCTCCTAAGATTTGATCAAATCTACCTTGTTGATCTTCATAGTATTCTAACTTTATCTTTCACCATTCACTCTTGATCTTTGATCTTACATTTAGATCATGCTACTTGGTAGTCTTGTGTTAATCTTATGGGCGTCACAATCAGATCCCCATATATCTCACATAATTTCACCACATGGTGACCTTGTATTTGATTTAGGATCCTTGACTTTTACAAATTTTATCCACACTATTGATTTGATTGAACATGCTTCATTGATTCATTTGAACCCATTGACTCTATTTATCTCTACGTACTGTCAATATTCATTTATATGATTGAATGATATTTATTGATATATATAGACCCAATAACCCTATTGATCACCCACATTTTGTTATATCTTGACTCAAGCCCTAAATATATTAACACTTTTCAGCTCTACATTCATCCTCAATAACATTTGAATTTAAATGGATACTTCCTATGTCTTCAACTTAATAGAGCCGTGCACATCTCATTATGTTAGTTCAACTTTGAAGACTTCTATCTTGAGATAAAAGACTCATCAAGGAACCAAATTTACATGGGATGATCTCAAGTCAAATTACATCATGATCATGAAATTCCTCAACTCTGGTAGACTCCTCAAGTGTAATTATTAAATACATGACCAACTTGCTCTACTTGATCTTGCATGATGTGCCATGATGGTTTGGTCCCTTAAAATTACCAAATTTACACTTTAATCCTACTTAAAGTGTTTCAAAATATTTGCAATTGACTAGATTTTCTCCTATAGCCTGTTTTCTCCTTGTGTCATTAGATTACTCTTCAATCAGGAACTTGCTTAGCTTCTTACCCCAATTCCATCAAAGTTTCATATGTAGGCCAAATTTATCCATCAGCTAGCATAGTATTTATCTCTATCATTCATCCCTCTCTATCTTAAACAATCCATACCTAATCCCTAAATACACACACACACACACACACACACACACACACACACACACATGGCTTCTTATCTCTATCTTGACTAGTGAAATTTATACCCAAGCTTTGAGCTTAATAACTCTAATATTATAGTTAGTTTCCTATCTTGTTGATCTTAGTACCTATTAAAACCCTCTCGAGCTCAATCCCAAATAATATTGGGGTAGCTAGGGCATGATTCCAAAGTTATAACTAAGCTAAGGTAATGTTGGGTTCTAGCCTTAATAACCATCCTTAAACTTATGAAACTAAGGAAGGTAGTGCATCATATATTTGGTGTTTCCTATAAGACCTTATAGTGAAACCTTAAACCTTAATGAAAATGGGGTCATGCAGTATATATAGATATTCCTTAAATGCCTTATTTTTAGTAGTGCATATTCCACACTAGGGAAAACTCTTATTCTAGTTTCTTCATGAGTGGGAAGATTAGAGTGATTGCCTTGATTCATATTCCACTTCGTGATTCTCCATTCCAAAAGTGAGTAAAGAGTCAATAGTAAAGAGTAATGGGATAGAGGGTGATTCAATTCCTAAAACTAGTGGTCTGGAATTTGTCTCAACTATTTTAAACTCCCCTCCATCATGATCAGGTGTTTAGTTATCGAGTCAAGGAGAGTTAAATAAAGTGGTATACTCAATCCTATATTTCTATATGTCACCATCTCCTTATTGGTAATATTAAAGTTGTAAAGCAAAAACAACACTAGATAATAGAGAATAAATTAAACATTCAATAATATTAATCACTCTATTCAATTTATTACCTACATAACATTTACATAGCACTTATATAGGAAGTGCATAAGCTATATACGGGGATATCAAGATCCCTATAAACCATCTCTAACTAAATTCCAAACTATAATAGTAAATTTGAACAAAATGGATTTGACATCATGCAATTAATCTAAATCTACTCAAACATCAAACTACCTAGTTAAGATTTGGAGCCATTAGGACCAAATATAATTAGATGAATAAACCATTAAAACTAGCATCCAAATCCTAAAGCTAATTGATCTAAACCATAATTAAATAGATGTGAAAATAAGAGGATTGGATTTAATTTACCTTAGACTCAAAAATTTGGACATTATTATGGCATGATCATGGATGTTGGATGTTGGATTCAAGGATTGTTTTGGCATGAAGAATTAAAGTTAGCTTGTAGTTCATATGGACATGAATGCTTTGTGGATTCATAAGTTATCTCCCATAGAGAGATGAGGTAATTTAAATAGATTTTATAGGCAGAGATCAATGGATGAGATTTGAAGTTTGGATGAATGAGATCAAGGGTGGAAAATTAAAAGGAATTTAAAATTCTTTGGAATCCTCTAGATTTAGAAGCTTCTAGAGAGGAGGGGTGAGAATAGATAAGGTTATATATTTGGAGGATTCTAGAATCATTATTAGGGGTTAATGATAATTATATGGGGGATTATATATATATATATATATATATTATCTAGATAATTAGGGATTAGGGGTGTAGGAGAGCCTAAAAGTAGGCTAGTGTAAGTGGGTAGGTGGGTCATGGGAATTTAAAATTCTTAAATAATAGATAAGTGGGGATTATGATAAGATAGGAGATGATTAAGGGAATTAATAAATTGGTGGGATAATATTAATGTTAGTGAATAGAGAATAATGAAGGGGGATATTAGATAAATGATTAGGAAGGGGATAATTAGTGGTATTAAAAAGAATAAATTAGATAAATGGAATTATCATCAACTAATAGCAATATTAGTGATGTTAAACGAAGTGAATGCATTTAAATGTATAAATTTTACCCTTCTTTGAAAGGGAATTATGATTAAAGAAAAGTGGAAGGATTAATGGTCTTTAAAAGAAAAACCATTTCATGGATAAATGTTAGTAGATGATGTTAGGGGATATGATGTCCCCTAAAAGGGACATGTGGGGAAGAAAGAGACTGATGGACACATAAAATAAGAAATTATGGGTACGATGTGATGGATGGGATGCAAAATGTGAGATAGAAGATGAAGAATATGAGTTTGACTTTAGCCATGAAATATATATTGATGATGATGCTCCTTGAATGGACACATGCATAAGGAGTAGAGATGATTGCATCATAATTATCGACACATCCAAAGTGGGATTCGACCATAATATGATGTTGATAGGATAAAATAACACAAGATTTAGATGTATCCCAAGAAAGGATTCATGCAAGAGAGATAAAGGCCATGATAGATAAGAATTGGATAATATTGATGATGGGTATATCTCAAAGCTAAAGTTGATTGATATGATGAAGATGGTGATAGAGAAGAAACTATATGATTGAGTGAGCAAAGGAGAAAAATTAGACTGTAATGAAAATCAATGATCCATAATGTGATTAATAGTAATGATGCCCCTAACAAAGATTCATGTAAGGGAGTGATAGATGATAAATTGACCAATCAGTGATAATTGATGAGTGATGGAAGAAAATATGGATGTCATTATATGCTAAGCCTAATTGATAAGGGTAAAAAAGATTAGGAAAATGATTACGAGGATGGTGATTGATAAATAGACTAACTGATATTATAGATCAAAGATTAGAATGATGAAAGTTGAGAGAGATGTGATAATGGATGATAAATAAATAATAGATAGTGGCTGAAATATCTTCAGCATTGAAAAGTGGCCAAGTGTTGCCTACATAGTCTTAGAAGATCTCAGGCCAATGTAGTTTTGACTTAGGGATAAGTAAAAATTGATAGAGTGGAAGATGATGATGATGATGATGATGATGATGATGATGATGATGATGATGCTGATGATTAGTGATTAGAGGATGATTAAAGGATATGACTCAAATAGTGAGATGAGGATAAAATATTGGATGTGAGTCAAATGGATTGAGAGGATTAGATTAGTGATGGGAACAATGATGATGAGATGATTAGATAAATGATGAGGGTGTAGGTGATCAATCCATCATAATTGTCATAAGGCTTATCATAGTCTAAGCAATATAATAGATATGGCACTTGATAGTATGCCCCATGATATAAGCATGAGTAAGGGGATATTATCCCAAAGTGTGTAAAAAGGGGAAAATAGTGAACTGTACATCATTGAGGTCACTTATGAGTAGTATTTTATCCTTGGATGACCTCATAGCATCCCCGTTTATTTACCATAGATAAAAAACATGATGCAAACATAAAATAAATAAGATATATACATGATAAAAGACATACAAATAAGTCAAACAATAGACAAAAAACACACTCAAATATCTACATTTAATATCACAATGTCTTATCTAATGATAGGATGAGTGATTGGGTGATGGGTTAGACTAGGATGATCATGATGTGATTGTGGACTTAAGATAGACTTGGATTTAGAATAGAGGAATGATGATTATTAGGATTTAGGTAGGGATATGCATGTGGATATAGATTAGGATTAGGATAAGGAATTGGATATAGAGCTATGGAAAAGGATTAGGATTGATATAGACTAGTGACATGATGGGGTGTGATAAGGTCTTGAATACTGATTTGGTCTATAAATCAAATTAAAAAGTGGTTGAGGAAGATGATTTTAAAATAGTGATGTTTAATATGATCAAGTATTACTAACAAAAAAAGCCTTAAAAGAGTTGAATATAGTAATAAGAGTAGGAAATGATGGGATCAAATACCTTTCATACTAGCAAAGTAGGATTTGGATGGGTACTAGGTATGAAGAGGCGATGATAGGGAAGTGATGGGTGCTAGACTAAATTCTTTGAAAAGGTTATGTATGTTAATAATACATAGACAAAAGGAATGATGAGGACGATATGGATGGGTGACCACTAGGATTTGGTTCCAATATGAAATATATTATCCAAGTATGATGAATAAGAGATGGCTATTATATGATTGTTTAAGATGGGGATGTCGATGATGGGATATATATGGGATGGGTATTCAATATGGTTTAGGATGATAAATTGAATTTTATGATGTGATGGGATGGATGATTCTATTGAGGTGTTATCAATGATGTATCTAAGGTGGCCAAGAGTGTCCATGAGTTAAGATGTATGCATGGTTCTCAAAGAAAAAGTGTGCCTTAGTGATCATGCATGTACCCTACTGTGTTTTCTTGATTAGTCAAGGTGATGGATGTTGGTGATGTATTGATCATGTTTAAGGGTAATATGAGGGTTAAATAGTACTTTGTGCACTTATGGAAGTTAAATTAATTTATTGGAATAGTCTTGTGAAGATATAGGTTCTCCTAGTCATCTTGGCATAACTTCCTAAGTACGCATATTGATGACATTAACATTTACACGTATGAAGATGTCAAAATAAAATGGTCCCATGGGTTTATTGAGATTTGTGCCCAAATCATGTGTTTAAATTTTAAGGTCTTGACATGATGTCTAAAAATTTATGATAGTGCAAAGTCGATCTCTCAAGTATATTTCACTAGTTTCCATACTTAGTCAAATTTGCATTAAAAAGTGATCATTGGAATTCAAATATTTGAATCTACAAAGGAAAACCAGTTTATATATTTTTAGTTATAAATTTTGATGTTGGATGAATTTTATGGTAGTATAAAAATAAAAGTGGTATAGAACTTTAAATGCAATCCATGAAAAACTATTGGAGGTTTAATTGGTCGTACACCTGCAATTATTGTGGTCCAAAGTTAACTGAGGGTTTGACCTTCTTCTAAAAATGACCCATGAAGGATGTTTGAGTTTTTATTAATGGTGTTTGGATGTTTCAAGGTGAATTATCTATTTGAGAGTGTTTTATACTCGCTGAGGATCATCTATATGTATTTTTGATGTTTGACCAATCTATCTTCAATATGAACAATTGCTTACAAGTTGACTTTTGGCTCATTCATGGTGTTTACATGTATAAGGAAAATGATTGATAGGATTTGAATATATATATGTGTGTAGTGGTGAATTAAATAACTTGATTGTGTCTTATGGGTCATATGGCAAGGACCTATGTGATTCTAAGTGGTCTTGCATTCCTAATTTTGCTCGATGAAGTGCTAAAAGGATGAATAGGTCTCCATTGACCTATAAGGGCTTCTTAAAGCCTAATTGAAAGATGTTGTTGATTAAGGGTGTTTTATAAAATATATGGATGAACTATGTAGATGAAATTTATCCTATTCTAATTTTTATAGAATCCTTAATGGTTAAGGCAAATCTTATGGCTGACTAAAAAGTTGATGATCATGATGGCTATATAAAGAACAAAAACAAAGATGAAGGTTTCTAGAGTTGATATGCGAAGTATAGAAGGGTGAGTATGCTTGGTAGATATATTGAAGAGCAGAGTAGTTTGAGGGATATTTGTGTGAACTAGAGGTCATATTTATTATGTTATAATAGTTTTCTTGGAGGGATGAAGATTGAAGATTAGTGAAGAAGTGTAAAGTGATCCAAAAGGGTATTTTGGATGCATTGATTATTTATGAAGGTTTGAGAGAGTGTTAAGGGTTGAAGATAATTAATATTCACTATTTATCCATCATATTTAAAGGCAATTAGAGCTCTGAAGGTGTTGATATTAGAATGTGTTGTATGGGTGCTCAAAATCTAGGACAAGTGGGTGCTTATTCATACTTGGGGGTTAGTGATCCTTGTGAAGTGGGTGATTCAATAAAGTCTCTTTTTTATGAATCCATTATAGGACTATGGTCCACTTTTTAATATACTTGAGAGTGGGTTTTCTCTCACATGAGGATTGACCACTAATTCATGTGTTATGTGCCTTGATATTGCATAGTTTCCTTATTCATTGCAATAACTTGTTTATATTATTCATGATTGCTCATATTCATTGATTGAGAGTTTAATGTTTTGGAATTGGGATTGAATTGATTGCATCATTACTTAACCCCCCCTCTCAATTATTTTACCACTAATAAGTGGTATCATATCCATACATTATTTACAAGCTTAACCACTTAAAGTTGATCAAAGGTACTACTCATATTCATTGATTGAGAGTTTAAAGTTTTGGAATTGGGATTAAATTGATTGCATCAATAATTAACCCCCCCTCTCAGTGATTGTACCTATAATAAGTGGTATCATATCCATACATTATTTACAAGCTTAACCACTTAAAGTTGATCAAAGGTACAATAGGTAGTCATCAAATGCAAGGAGGTTTATCTACTAAGAAAGAACCATTATTCAATGGATCCAACCATGATTTTTGGAGTGAAAGGATAATGACCTACATCATGTCTCTAGTTTTTTAATTTTGGCAATCTATTACAGATGGTTATTCCATACGCACTACTCCTCCAACTAGTACAACTGACAAGAAAGTTAAGTGAAAAAAATTCTAAATCTATGAATACTATCATTTATGGCCTATCAGAGGATGAGTTCAAAGGTATCCCATTATAAATGTGCAAAATAAATCTGGGATAAGTTACATATCATCTATGAAGGAGATTCAAAGGTTAAGTTGGGTAAATTATAGACCTACCAAAGATAATTTGAGGGCCTCAAAATAAAGGAAAAAGATAATGTGCCATCCTATTTTCTAAGGGTTGATGAGGTGGTAAACATGATCAAAGGTCTTGGAGAGGAGATTGAAGAAGCTACTATTGCACAAAAGGTATTAAAGTCTCTCATTCTCAAGTTTTATTCAAAGATTTCTACTATAGAAGAGATTTATGATCTCACCAAGATGAATATAGATGAATTTTATGGCATCTTTACTACCCATGAGATGATATTCAATGATGAAAAACCACCAAAGAAGGAAGAAACCTTCAAAGTGATCAAGGAGACAAAAGGGAAGAAGAGTAAGTTAAGCCTTGAAGATTTTGATCTTAATTAAGATCAACTTAGAGCCATGATTGCAAGAAAATTGAATGTGGGATTAGGTAAATATGAAGGGAAGCTTCTGTTTAAATATTTATCATGTGATAAAGTTGGTCATTTTGTAGCTAAGTGCCCAGATAAAAGCAAGTCTTAACATAAGGAAGCTCATAAGGAATCTCATGAGGATGAGCAAAAAAAAATTGAGGGTCCTAGCAAGTACAAAAAGTTATTCAATAGGAGAAATGGAAATAAGGATTCATAAAAAGGTAGAAAAAGCATTTACCATGAATAAGATAGTAAGTTATCTATTGAAGAAGGAAACACATCAGATAGTGATGATTCATCTCATGATGAGGACAAAGAAACACTATTCATGGATCTTGGGGATGACGAAGGTGAATGTTCTATAGTAAGAGATCTCTTTGGTGGACATAGGTCAGAATAACAAGAGGAACAAGTCACTCTTAAAGACAAATATCAAAATACCTTGGAAGAGTTGAAGCTTCTACAAGGTAAGAATATAAAACAAACATCCTTGATCGAGCCCTATGAGGAGAAAATTGGGTTATTTGAAGAAAGGTTGAGCAATGAAGTCAAGGAGCATGATGATATCACTCATCATCTTGAAATTTAGGTTTGTACCCTTACTAAAGAGGTAAAGATTAAGGATGAATAATGTGTCAAATATAAATAAGAGATGGAGTCTTTGCAAGAGAAAATAGATAAGTCATGAGAAAGCTTGAAACATATTAGAAATTTGAGAAAAGTATAGTTGAACTTAATGACCTATTGAGTAGTCAAAAGGTCACAAATGACAAACTAGGCCTAGGATTCCATGAAAATATTGAAAAGGATAAGAAGATTGAGAATATAGTGAAAATAGATCAATAAAGTAACCATATTAAAGAGATTAATAGTAAAGACATGAATAATGAAAATATGAATAATAAGGATAACTTCAAAAGATACAAAAGTACAAATCAAATCAAGTAATCCAATGCATTAAGGTATGATAACTCCTTTAATGGCTATTATTATTATTGTCATCAATTTGGTCATAAGATCATTGATTGAAAAAGAAAAGATCCTAGTAAGAAATTTGCATGGAATTATGAGAAAGATAATGAAAAACATGAAGAGTATCATCACTCAAGATAGTCAACAGGTCCACAAGGAAATCATCACATCTTGTGCTACAAGTGTCAAGGGATTGGTCATATTGTAAAGTTTTACAATGCCTTCATCATGAGACGAAATGATTAGGTACATGAATGAGGTATTAAAACTTCAAGGAGTCATCACGTAACCCATATACAAGGTATGCACAATTAGAGAAACTCCATTTGTTTAAAATTTCAAGAGGGAGTTCACATAACAAGGTTCTATAGGAATGGTCAGAACTCTATTTCAAAGTATATCAATCCTAACATGAAGAAAAGAAGCCATAATGAATGGACACCCAAGGAGGTGAATGAAAACTAAGTTAAAAATGGATTTTTTGTCATGACATAACAAGATAAAAGTTCAATTGTTAAAGAGAAAGCCTTATTTTCCCAAGGGGACAAGAAGATCAAGTAGGATTTAGAGTCAAAAGGAAAGAATATAGTTAAGTACCCAATCAAAGTCTATTTGATAATGAGGTAGGATTGAAAGTCAATAAGAGCATGGAGATGTGGGAGTACCTTGAGTTTTAGGACCTTTAATCTCTCTATGATAGGTGGGTGTCTCTACCTATGCTTTTTACGAGACATCTTTCATATGTAGAAGCATGTGTGTGTGCTCTAGGCAATGAACAAAGTATAGAGGTATGCAATGTTGTTGATTGGTCTTTAAAGACCAATGTAATTTTGGTATAAAATATATGATATTATGTTACCAATCCTTTTATTTATCATATATGGTCTTTGGATAAGGGTAAAAACATGATCATGAGCTTGCTCCATTGGATTGTAATGAAAAGCTTTAAGAGTTATATTCAGGGACATTGGTCCTAAAACCATGTTTTAGTCAAATTTTGATGCGTGGTTTAGAAGGTCAAATCATGAATTATGAAGGTAAGGTTGATATGGAGGATGAAGAGTCTGTGTTTAATTAAAATCCATGGGGTTTCATGCATTGGATTGGTCTCAAGTAGCTTTAATGACCACTTGCTCAATTTGATCATTTTTCTCAGTGTTCACTACCTAGTGAGTGCTCTTTATGGAAAATTAGTGTTTTTGAGATCTATAAGGCTAACTTAGGGTGGAGGAAAGTTAAATTTGATGTTTCCATGTGTAAAATGTGTTGATTATATGTCAAAATGTTCCCATGACCATTCTAAGGTGTTTTGGCATAGTGACAGGGGTATACATAGGGTATGTATGTAGAGCATGATTGGTTCTAGGTGTAAAATAAAGATTGGTGAATGTTAAAGATGTATTTTTGGGATATAAGGGTGTGTTTACCTTATATAGGAATGATCCATGTGGATTTAGGGTTTGAATATCTTTTGAGATCATGTTAAAGATTTTTTAAGGCTCCTAGGTATGACAGTCCTTGCTTAAAGACTAGTAAGTCAAAAACCATTTCATGGTTATATGGGTTCCAAAAGGATTAAAACCTCACAATTTTATCCCTAAGTTTGTATTGTTAACCTCTAGGTGTGAGAGAAGTTTTAGAAGTTGGTGTTGATTGGAAGGTGGAAAGTTGACCTTGTTCTTTTTTGATGCCCTAGGTTTTGCACCATGTGAGTTAGTAACCTCACCAAAGGATTTGAGATCCAAGGATACTTAATATATTTTAATGGACAAAAGTGTTCTCAAAAAGGTATTTATAATCATCTATAAGTGTATAGTTTGACCTATGGTTGAGATTTTGTGCAATTGGAGGACTAATTATCAAGTCAATTTGTGAAGGAACCATGGTGTAAAAGAAGATTAGGATGATGATTATTGGAAAGCATGATGGGTAAGATGAGTGTAATATAGATATGAAATTTAAAGTCATGAGGGTGTATACATATAAATTTATGGGCTTTGTAAGGTTCAAGAAGGGTTACTAAGCCTCTAGACAAGGCTAAGTGAGTCAAATGAATTTTTTTGTAATTTTTTCCAAAATAACAATGTATGATTTTTATCATATGAGTTTTTATGTATATTTATATCATATTTCATGTTTGAAGTATGGCTTGAACATCTATTGGTGATCATAGAGTTGACTTATGAGAGAAAATTTGAATGCAACTAAGAGATTTATTGATGGTTGGAGATGGTATGAAGGTGATCAAGGGATGCCTAATCCCAAGAGACTTATGGGGAGTTACTCTAAGTTTTCTCAAGGTATGATCACTCTTATTTTCTTCATATTATTCATATAGAAGTGCATGGTCAAAGAAGAATATTGTTAATGGGCAAGCTTGAGGTAGTCATGGTAAAGAATGGTATGCATAGTGATAGGGGGAGTTTATATAATATATTAGAGAATATCCCTTATTTATGTTGGATTTAAAAACATTTAAAGGTTTTTAGTATCAGAAGGTAAGCCCACTTTGTCATTGTGTCAAAGGGGGAGAAAGTGTTTAGAGAGGGAAAATAGTATATGCATAAGCTTTTTTGTTGGATTTGAAAACATTTACAGGTGTTGAAATCAATGAAAAAGGGGGATATTATTGATGTGTTTTAAATCATTTTTATAAGGTGGAAAAGAGTTTCGATGAGTTAATATGTATGCATGGTTCTTAATGACAAAGCGGGCCTTAGTGATCATGCATGGACACTACTGTGTTGGTAAGGTGATGGATGTTGGTGATGTATTGATAATATTTAATGGGTAATATGAGTCACTAGTTATTGGTGTACTCATTTAAGTGAAATAAATTCATTATAATAGTCTTGTAAAGGTCTAAGTTCTCCTAGTCATCTTGGCAGAACTTCTTGAGTAATCATATTGATGACAACAAAATTCACACATGTGAAGGTGTCATAAGAAATTAGTCACATGGGTTTGTTGATATTTCTTCCTAAATCATGTGTTTCAAATTTTGTCTTGAAAAAATGTGTATTAAAAGTTATTATAGTGAAAATTTGGTCTCTATGACAGATTTCACTAGTTTCCATAGTCAAATTTGCGTTAAAAAGTGATCGTTGGAATTCAAATATTTGAATTTACAAATGAAAACCAATCTTTATTAATTTGGTTATAAATTTTGGTGTTGGATGAATTTTATGGTATTATAAAATAAAATTGGTATTTAACTTCAAGGTCAATCTAGGAAAAATAATTTGGAGGTTTGACTAGTCGTACACCTACATTTATTGTGGTCCAAAGTTGACTGAGGGTTTGAACTTCTACAAATGACCCGAGAAAGATGTTTGAGTTTTTATTTGTTGTGTTTGTATGTTTCAATATGAATTATATATTTAAGATTATTTTATACTCCTTGAGGATCATATGCATGTATTTTGGAGGTTTGACCAATCCATATTCAATATGGACAATTGCTTACTAGTTGAATTTTGGTTCGTTCATGGTGTTTTCATGTACATGGAAAATGATTGATAGGATTTTCATATTAAAAGGTGTGTAATGATGAATAAAATAACTTTAGGGTCTCTTAAGGGTCATATGGAAAGGAACTATATGAATTTAAGTGGTATTGTGTTCTTAGTTTGGCTCAGTGAAGTGCTAAAAGGATTACTAGGTCTCCATGGACCTATAAGGGATTCTTAAGGCCTAATTGAAAGATGTTGTTGCTTAAGGGTGATATATAAAATATATGGAAGACATATGTATATGAATTTTATCCTATTATAAGTGTGATATAAGCCTTAAGGGTTAAGGCAAGTCTTATGGCTGACCAAGAAGGTGATGATCATGAAGGATCTATAAAGATCATAAACAAAGATAAAGGTTTCTAGAGTTGATATGCAAAGTATAGAGAATGATGCGTGTGCTTGGTGGATAGATTGAAGAGTATAGTAGTGTGATGGATATGTGTGACCTATATGCCATATTTTTTATTTTATAATAGTGTTCTTTTAGGGTTGAAGATTGAAGATTGACGATGAGTGAAGAAGTGTAAAGTGATCCAAAAGGGTGTTTTTGATACATTGCTTATATGTGAAGGTTTGAGAGAGTGGTAAGGGTTGAATAGAGTTAATGTTCAATATTTATCCATCAGATTGAAAGGAAATCAAAGATCTGGAGGTGTTGATATTAGAAAGTGTTGTGTGGGTGTTCAACATCTAGGACAAGTGGGTACTTGTTCATACTTAAGGGTTGGTACTCTTTGTGAAGTGGTTGCTTCAATAAATTATCTTGTTTGTGAATCCATTATAGGATTATATTAAAGTTTTTTACACACTTTAGAGTTGGTTTTATTCCCCATGAGGGTTTACCACATAATTCATGTGTTATGTGCCTTGATCTTGCATAATTTACTTATTCATTGCAATAACTAGTTTATATGCTTCATGATTGCTTATATTGATTGATTGAGAGTTTGAAGTTTTGGAATTGGAATTGAATTTATTGCAGCGCTTATTTATCCCCCCCACTTCAATTATTATACCTATAATAGTGCTAAGTGATTTAGGCATAATTTTTGGCATTTTGCAAATTTTATGATTTTTATGGTTTTTAAGGTTTTGGACATATTTCAATTTTTAGGGATTTTTCAAATATGTATGTACACTATAAAAATGGGGGTTAATACCAAAGGGAATTTCAATCCTAGAAACTACGATGAGGATGGACGTAATGATTGATGAGATGACAAAAAGGATGAGGGTGATACAAAAATGGGGATGAAGGACAAGGAAGAATGGACTAGAGAGTGCCAATGACCACATCATGAGGGAACCAGATGTTTAATGGCCTAAGTATCCATTGGAGGATATGAAAATATGGTTATAGGAAATTTATAAATACACATACCACTTATTTATGAAGGTTAAGACAAGGAGGAATTATAGATGGGATGGAGGACATGATGGTAAACAATGGATAGGAATAATGGATGGAGGGGATGGACAAGGGATAGGTTGATGAGTATGGATGTCTTGTTAAAGTATATGAAATAGATGGATTTTTACCCCAAGTGTTGAGTTATAATGTAGAAGATAGATTATTTTACCATGATGCTGAATACTAATTTTTATCATGGTACTTGTCCAAGGTGCTAGAATACTAGTTTTAACAATTGGATGAATGATTTTATTTTTTTATTTTTTGTTTATTATAATAATAATAATAATAATAATAATAATAATAATAATAATAATAATAATAATAATAATAATAATTATTGTTATTATTATTATTATTTTGACATTTTCTAATTTTTTGACATTTTCAATTTTTCAATGGCATCTCAATTTATTAGAGAAGGGTGAGATGTAGGATTGTTGATGTTTTCTAAATCATAAATTGACACGTGTTTTAGAGATATGTGATGTAAGGACCATGTGATGGATACTAGATTCCTAGATGTCCTAGTGGACTTTATTGATTCTTCATCTAACATCCTTTAGATGATTCAACCGGTTAACTTTGTAGCCCCAAAAAGGGATAATGCTACCTAGGGATATGAGATATGGTGTGGATGAGAGAATATTGTTATTGTGATGATGGGGTATAAGATGTGAATGAGGGATGTGATCATGACAAGATGGGGAGTGGAAATGAGGTTCAATAGTTACATATACCATTAGACATGGTGGATGGAATTTTTTAAATTGGTTCCACAAGATTAAGGGATCTAGGACCTTTTGAATTGTTTATTATTTGATCCAAACATGAAGAGGATGGTCGACCATATGATTATTAATTTTTACATTCTTTTGATTTTTTGATTGGGTTTTAATTTAACTACTCCTTGGTGCTAGAATTTTGAATTCACTAGAGGAAACTATTTTTTAACTTGATAGATGAGGATTATTTTGACTTTGACATTCCCCTAGTGCCTAATTTTGGGCTTCACTAGGAGAAGACATTTTTTTATTAGGCTGATGATTTAAATTTTATTGAATTTGAAAAATGGGATCAAAGATGATTTGATCATGATTTATGACTTTTGGAATATGTTCTTGGACCTTGGTATTTATGACACATGATGTTGAATACAAAGGGGAATCTAATAATGTATGATCCTGTTTAGTCCCTTCATAGAGTGGGATATAGGATTATGGAGGTGAGGTGGATGATTAATATTGTATGATTGATTAAGGGGATAATGGGAAGAATAATCCTCATAAACGTCACTAGGATACCTAACCTCAACATCAAAGAAAGTGTCCTTAGGGTTCTCAAAAGGATCACTAAGATTTTATGTAAGACATGCATCAGAAGTAGGATCAAATTCACTTTGACAATATTTGACATATAAATCTTGTAAAAACTCTATTATGACTTCATCATACTAAATAGGATCAAGATATATACCTAGTGATTGATTGTCATCCAAATTGGATGTATCTTCAAAAGGGAAGGCATAGTGATCATTTACTATAATATTCATTAAGGATGATGATTCTGATGAGGAGTCTAACTCCAAGACTGGTGATACACATGATCATAATATAGATGGCTCTAATGTTGACTATGGTGTACATGACTTTATGATTCTTGTAGAAGAATGATTATCTATAAATGTCTTCTTGACATGGGGTATTTTATGTGATGGGTGAGAGGGAGAGGATGGATGAGCAATGGACTGAACAAAGATAAGTCATGAAAGGGATTATGAGATGTTGGAAGACTAAGCTTATGAGACTTGGACTTGTTTTTTATGGAGGATTGGTTGATGATAGAGGGATCATGAATGATGGGTATGGTGTATTGACATTGGCTAGGAAAGTAAAGGGATTGATCCTGATTGGGAATGGAATCTTGGCATCCTTCTTCTTGTTCACTCAGGAAGATAGACCTATTTGGTTCATCCTTAATTACTATGTCACTATGGTCAATGAGATATTCGACATAATCAATTTTTTTTTGACATTATTTAATGGAATGCCCCCAAGTTTTATGATATTCATAATATTGATTTGTTTTATACCACAAGGGCTTAAGTTTCATGGGATCAAGATGTCATATGGGTCAACTAATCATCATGTTGGTGGTGATTAGTTATTTTTAAAGGTCTTCCAAGGATAGAATAAGGGGTATAAAGATCAAATTCAATTTGTAACTTTGATGCAAAATCATTGAATATTAGATCAAATGATGTTTGACATGACTAGGTGGATGGATGGGTGGCTAAGATTGGATTCCCTTTGCTAAGAGAGGAAGGGGTGGATGATGATGGGTTATGACTTGGGGATGGAGGATGTACATGAGACTCACATGAAGGTGTTTTCCCTAGAGGTTAAATGAGTTGAAGGAGGTCTACACCTTTAGGAAGTAGGACACCTATCATAAGGAACTATAAGAGGATCTCATCCTTGTTGGAATCTATGTATTGGTTTATGAAAGTGAGGTCTAACTTTAGGGTGGTGGTGACAAAGGATGGGGGACTTATTGGGATAGAGAATTGGATTTAGAAGTGATGTTATTGGGGGATGGAGGCTTTGGCTATGGATAAGTACAAATAGGGGATAAGGATATTTGAATAGGGCTAGTGGATGGAATGATGATAAAGTTTGATGGTGGAATTTTTTGGGAAGGGATTTTAGGCTTGTGGGATCAAAATCATAAAGAAAGCAAGCACCCATCTTCCATAATTGCAAAAACAATTCATCTTTATTCTCTATGATGTATTGATTGATTAGGGTGACTGCATCTAGGAATTATGGGATTGATTTTGATGAGCTAAGGGATTATGGATGGGAAAGGATGTGGGATTATGATTTGGGGTGAATGGGATCAAGGTCAGTAGGGAGGTGAGTACCTAATTATAGTTCTCAAAAAATTACTTCATCCTTGTTGGTTAAGATGTATTAGTCTATGAAGATTGGGTCCAAATCCATGGGGATGAGTGATAAAATATGGGTGATAATGTGAAGGTAGACAAAAGATTAGAGATGACTTATTGACCAAATTAGGTCTAAAGGACTAAGCTAGTATATCAGGTGATAATGAGGATGAAATGTGATTGGGATGATATAGGACTAGGATCAAATTTTAGACTAATAGTGCAATAGGTGATAATGACCTATCAATAATTCTTAGTTATCAAGCTAGTAAAAATATTATGGATTAGATGGGTTCCTAGATTCAAACTAGCAAGGTGATGATTGGATGGGTGCTAGTTTACAAATATGTAAGATGTTTTGATGAGAGATGATTAGATTGATGATTGATGGGTTTCCTAGATTGAAAATGACAAAGTGATGAGATGCAAGTAGGATATTGACTAGGTATAATATCTGACCAAATGATAAATGAGAGTGGATCAAGATGATAAGATGATATGGATGGGTAATAAAAGGACTAGCTCAAAAACCTTGGACTGATTTGCTTAAGGTGGGATGGGGGTAGGATTATATCATGAAGGTGATAGGACAATGGGATAAGGATGAATATATATAAGTGATGATGAAATGATTGGGAGTAATGATGGAGATGGTTTGGACATGGGTATGACCTAAAGAGACAACAAAGATAAGATAGGATGAGGTCAGACTAGATGGGTGATGAAGGTAAGTTCAATACAAGTGATTGCGTATGGACTTAAGACAAGATGTGGATGACAATATATGATTAGGATATGTAGGTGATGGGGGGATGAGCTAATGATGGGTGGATATCATTATATGATGTGACTAAAAGGATGCACAAGAGAATATAGCTATGTATAATTAGATGGAAGGAATGAGACAAGATGTTATGGGGATGATTAGGATTATGTGGGATAAGACGTGGGTGACAAGGTGGATGTAGTGAGACTAGGTAGAAATTAAGATAATATGGTGATGGGAAATGGTATGGGATGTGTAAAAGGATATACAAAATTATAATATGTACAATGGGATGATGATAAAGAAATACAATATGGGTTGTGAAAAGACCTAGAAAGGTGTGTATATGTTTAGGTCAAAGTTGAATCGGTTCACAAACATCACTAGTTTAGTATAACACACACTCAAGAAAGTAAACCACAAAATTATGATTAGTAAACTCAAGGGTGTGTAACCAAATTATCATACCATCTAATGGATTCATGGGTGAGGCTATAGGTTGGTGACCTATTATGAAATTGACCAAACCCTCTTGACCCTGTCTACACTTAACGACTACTTAGGAGTTGATCTTGACTCCTATAATGAGATACCTGTTACAACTGAAGGTTCATATGTTAGGTTTGCATAATGTTTCTAGGTGTATCCTTGATACATGTGAAGGTATAATGGGGCCAAAGTCCATATAGGATGTTATCTAACTACCTTGTATTTTTTAGCTAAAATGCCCCTCACTCCATGGAACCCTTTATGGGAATTCTGCTTTGGTGCCTAACAACAACTCTCCTGATATTTAGACTCTATCAAAACATGGAGTTTAGTCAAGTGCATGGTGGTGAAATACACATCACCAACCATTAGAAAATAAAAAATGGGAAGGGGTTTATAGGTGGTTTTTGATCCTCTAGGCATCACCACAAGGATACGAGGAGAGCATATACCAACGTAACACTTAGGTTACAAATAGGTAGTCAAAAAAGGATTAATTAACCGATTAGATTAAAATGTGATTATATTTACAAGATGAAAGACAAGAATATAAAAAAAAATAGATATACACAAGACAAAGTTATGAAAAAGTGATTAAAATGATTCAAAAATGAATTTTAAAGTGCTAAATGGAGTCTTTGACTAGTGGCCTACAATTACATAGTAGTTTGATTGTGACACTCAAAAGAGAGGTGTCCTAAAACACACAAATTAGTAATTTCAATAATTTTTTTCAAAACTACCACTCTATAAATCCATAGATACACAAGGCAAAACCACAAATAGAGAGTGCAAACCCACAACTCTAAGACAAGACCGTAATTTGTGAATTGCAATTTTGTAGTTGATGTCCTTGGTAATAACCTATAAAACTATGATTAGGATTGAAAAATCACTACTATGATTGGAAAAATCACTACTATGCTATAGATTGAGATTACCAATTTTATTATAAACTAAAAAACCTCAAAAATTTAACTATTTGATAGAAATAGATGTCTAGATAGATTAAGACAAATGGTTTAGATGCCAAAGATGCCTATGTACAGATGATCTATGACAAAAATTGATTTATGATATATTAATATTTTAAGATGGATACGTAGATTTAAACCAAAATTATAAGTAACCAGATGAACAAACATAGTGTTTTCCAGTTAAATATTATCTTAATTCTACCCTATAGATCTAAAAATGACAATCAGTAGAGGGAACTATTATAAAATGGAAAAATGGACAAAATAACTACTAGGGATGCAATACTATGAGTCCATAGAGCAAGATCACTATTTCTAGGATTATGTGATTTGTGGTTTTGTAGATAATAAGGGAAAGGTTAAGATCTTGTGTTTGGATGTAATATCCCTTTCTTAGGGGCTCCTTTTTCTGTCAAAAGCTTTGATACCACTGTAATATCCCCTTCATATAGGGAATATATATAGACAAAAGCTCTGAATTGCTTTTCTAATTATTCTAAAATTTTGTACGAAATAAGAACAAATTGTGATTTTTGCAAAATATCTTCAAATAAAAAAATCAACCACAATATAATCTCTCAATAGCAAATCAAAGATCTTATCACTTATTCAGATGATTAAAATTACAGTCCTCTCTTATGCATATAAAATAATATGAAAATATTGAAACCTTGGGCTCTTGTAAATCTGGGAATAAAATCTGGTTCTTGTCCATCTTGGGTTGCTGTGTCAACACACAGTCACCATCGTCGATCGATATACTGCTGACATCGGTCGCTGACGATCAGATTCTCTATCGACGTCAGTCCTCAGTCAACTAATGTCAGTCACTAGGGTACCGATGTCAGTTCCTGTATCCCCTACGGCTCTATTCGGCTCATGGTAGAATAATACAAAATTGTGCAGATTGGTACAGATTCTGTATAGAAGCCAGATACTATGCTACGGCTTGTATTCTGGATCCTTGATCTAAAAATCTCTATCTGTATAAATTATTGAAGTAAAACATAAAGAAATAAATACCTAGAATATCTGTGATAACTTCTGTGTGAAGTTATCTCTCAACCCTATAAATCTCTGTGATAACTTTTGTATGAAGCTATCTCTCAATTTGGCAATAGATCGGCTGATCTTTCACAACCTCTGAATCACACACACTGAAGAGTGGATGTTCTCCAATGCAAATGGAATCCTAGAACCCTTGGCTTAGTCTTCATAGAAGAATTCTTCAAAAATCAATAGTCAATAATCAACGCATAATCAATAATGGCCTCCATGAGAAACCCTTATACCCTCAAAAAGATGTGCTTGCCCTAATTAGGGTTTTTCTTAAATTAGAATTAGGGTTTCTAATAAAAAATAGGCCAAATAATTAATATTTGATTAAATCAATAAAATATTAATATCTCCCTCAATATATGTCTGATCCTCAAACTGACTGAAGCTGGTGAATTAGGGAGTGATTCTGCACCTGACCATACCAAAATAAGAGTGCTTTGCTATGCATCAAATATCCCTAAAAAGTAGGAGCTCAGGCAAACATGTTTAAAAGAGCCTGAATGAGAACCAAATGTAGAAATTCTATGAATCAAAGTCAAGCCAAGCTCCATTATGACCCTCTATCCATCCTATCAACCTACGAAGGTCACATAATAGGCTAATCATCAAGTCTGTTGATGTCCACTAAAAAAGGGGACATGACAATCTATCCCTCCTGAAATTGCTTATCCCCAAGCAATCTTGAAACAATGAACCACTCGATCCACCTGGATCCCAAATATAGTTATGCTCTACACTACTGTTAATCAATGCAAGTTCCTGCAATATCCTTTGAAATATAACCCAAAGGAATCCATAATCAAACTGGCGGATGCAACTTAACCAAACTCTGAAAGCACAACTGTCATAGTTAAGAACCCATGAAAAAAAAACTCTCAAAGTATCATAACCCAAGTAGAATGGACAACTCAAACTACCAATTCCATCTACAAAAGATGGTGCCAATCCATCCCATAACTGATCCCTCTGTAAAGGTGGCATGACCAACTATACCACATTGTCATCGGTGTGAGAAGAATCAATCTGGAAACTCAACTCCACTAGTATGCCAAACTCATCAGGTCTAGGTACTCCCAAATCTTGAACATGTGTGTCAACTCCAACAACATGTTCCTTAGTAACCACAATAGGAATGTCCTCACCACCAACCATCTCAATATACAAATGGACTGGATCTGGTGCTGGTGAAGACTGCAAATGCTCCAACTCCATAGTCACCTCAGCCAAATGAAATTGTGACTCCTCATAAACCAACTGTGTACTCTCAATAATCTCATAAGTCACCTCGAGCTACTAAGTAAGCTCACTCACCTTATCTTCCTTGACCAATAATGCATCATACACTGTGCTGCCCCACTCCATAAGATAATCTCTATCGGCTACCAATTGCATATAATCCTGTCTCAAAATTTGTATAGCCTCCCATAAAGAGTGGATCTCTGTCAAGGAAAAATAACTACCTCCCTACTCAATGCTAGTAGGTGAACCCCATCCATAAACTGCTAACAACTGATGAGCAGTATCGAAATGCTTGCAAGCGGTAGCAATGTCTCGCTCACTAACTCTCAGCTGACTAGACACATGGTGGCATTGGCTAGATTGTCTCCTACAATCCTCCTCTAATGCATGGTCTAAGTGAGTACACTCAAAATCATTGACCTCTGTAATACTACCATCCATACTCTTTGAATCAACTCCAAAGCTCATATCAACATACAAAGTATCAACAACTGTAGCATCACTATCTAACTCCTCCGTATTGAAGGAAACTACCAGTGAAACTAAGTCCTCAAAACTATCCACTGCATTCACCTGAGTGTCATCTGCAATAATCGAATCTTGGGACTCTTCTACAATCTCTACCATAGCTGAGAGATCATCAACCCTCAGTGCACTAACATCGAAGCACACCTCCCCACTCTGAGTGCAAGCATTGGACTCATCCTCATCTTCACTATCTCCTATCTCATAATAATCATGGGACATGCTGCTATCCCATCAAACTAATCTGTAGTGCTCTCTCCTTAGCTTAACAAAGTGATCAAAAGACACCCTCTTTCGAACCTCAGGTGTTAATATCTCCCACTCATCATTCGCTGTCATATATCGCGTGGATTTGTCTTTGAATGTAGGGTCTAAAAAAAATTCATTTAACCTCTTCAAACTTTGTTTCAACTTCTTCATATCCTTGTCCCATAGTTTTTGAGTACTTGAAGTACCCATGATTTACTAGCCGATTCAATGACCAATCTACCCAAACTACCCAACAGGATGGCAGGAATTTGGCTCTGATACCACTGTAATATCCCTTTCTTAGGGGCTCTTTTTTCTGTCAAAAGCTCTGATACCACTGTAATATCCCCTTCAAATAGGGAATATATATAGACAAAAGCTCTAAATTGCTTTTCTAATTATTCTGAAATTTTGTATGAAATAAGAACAATTGTGATTTTTGCAAAATATCTTCAAATAAACAAATCAACCACAATATAATCTCTCGATAGCAAATCAAAGATCTTATCACTTATTCAAATGATTACAATTATAGTCCTCTCTTATGCATATAAAAGAATATGAAAATACAGTCTTGAAACCCTGGGCTCTTGAAAATTTGGGAATAAAATCTGGTTCTTGTCCGTCTCGAGTTGCTGTGTCAACACACAGTCACCATCGTCGATCGATATACTGCCGACACCAATCACAGACGATCAGCTTCTCTGCCGACGTCGGTCCATAATTGGCTGATGTCAGTCACTAGGGTGCTGATGTCAGTTCCTGTATCCCCTACAGCTCTATCTAGCTCATGGTAGAATAATACAAAATTGTGCAGATTGGTACGAATTCCATACAGAAGCTATATACTATGTTGTGGCCTGTATTCTAGATCCCTAATCTGGAAATCTCTATATGTATAAATTATTGAAGCAAAACATAAAGAAATAAATACCTGGAATATCTGTGATAACTTCTATGTGAAGTTATCTCTCAACCCTATAAATCTCTGTGATAACTTTTGTATGAAGCTATCTCTCAATTTGGCAATAGATCAGCTGATCTTTCACAACCTCTGAATCACACACACTGAAGAGTGGACGTTCTCCAATGCAAATGGAATCCTGGAACCCTTGTCTCAGTCTTCACAGAAGAATTCTTTAAAAATCAATAGTCAATAATCAATGCATAATCAATAATGGCCTCCATGAGTAACCCTTATACCCTCAAAAAGATGTGCTTGCCCTAATTAGGGTTTTTATTAAATTAGAATTAGGGTTTCTAATAAAAAATAGGCCAAATAATTAATATTTGATTAAATCAATCAAATATTAATATCTCCCTCAATATATGTCTGATCCTCAAACCGACTGAAGCTGGTGAATTAGGGAGTGATTTTGCACCTGACCATACCCAAATAAGGGTGCTTCGCTGCATGTCAAATATCCCTAAAAAGTAGGAGCTCAGGCAAACATGTCTAAAAGAGCCTGAATGAGAACCAAATGTAGAAATTCTATGAATCAAAGTCAAGCCAAGCTCCATTATGACCCTCTATCCATCCTATCAGCCTACGAAGGTCACATAATAGGCTAATCATCAAGTCTGTCGATGTCCACTAAAAAAGGGGACATGACATTGGATTTGTCTTTTGATCCTCCTACTTTGGCCTCTCCCCTATTACACCCTACAAAACCACACAATAAAATTCACATAAAATCTTGTTATGAGAATATGATTAGTCAAAATTTACCCAAAATGATGTAAATATAATGTAAAATAAGGGTTATATGAGGATTAAATGGTCTTTTGATCCTTGGAAAATAGAATAGATCTGGACTAAAAATTATAGGTCAAAGGGTAAAGATCGATTGTTAGTGATTTTAGCAAAAAATTCAAAACCACAACTCTCATTACAATACCATGATTTATAGGGTGAAAACATGACTACCAAAGTTGTGATTTTGTGACTTAATTAACAAGCACATAAACCTTAATAGGGATAGCTATCCTGCACAAAGAGTCAAAATCTTAATCCTTAACACAAGCAATGCACAATATGGTTAAATAAAATGATAGTCAATGGATAAAACAAAAAGATTTGATGTTTGCCCCATAAAACTACAAAATAATGAATAACTAGTACAAAATTACAAATATAAGGATAAATTTATAATTCATGAAGTCACATATTTGTGAATAACATGTAAAACAAACCGTTAATGATCAAACAAAATCACTATTCTATAAATAAAATCACAACTCTCTATACAATATCACTATTTTTAAGTTTCATTATTGTCAGATAACAAAAACCTACATGGTTAGAGGAGATGGTTTGTGGTTAAGTCAATTGGTCAAACACAATCACAACTTACAAGGATAAAATTGTAACTACAAGGTCATGAATACCAATATAAAACTATAGATTCCACCTGTGCATACAAAATTTCAAAAATATAATATTTTTCTTCCACCAACTGATTCTATAGGCTATCAAAAACATTTCTAACAAATAAAATGTTTAATTATGAGGGATGGTCCCGCTATGATTTCCAAAATGTAGTAGTAATTTTGAGCACAATGGATTTGAGATCATGTAATTAATCTAAATCTACTCAAACATCAAACTACCTAGTTAAGATCTAAAGCCATTAGGACCAAATGTAAAAAGATGAATAAAACATTCAAACTAGCATACTAATCCTAAATTTAATTGATCTAAACCATGATTAAACAGATATGAAAACAAGAGGATTGGATTAAATTTACCTTAGACTCATAAATATGGACATTATGATGACACGATCATGGATGTTGGATGATGGATTCAAGGATTGTTTTAGCATTAAGACTTCAAAGTAGCTTTTAGTTCATATGGACATGAAGGATTTGTGGATTCATAAGTTAGCTCCCATGGAGGGATAAGGATTTTTAAATAGATTTTGGAGGGAGAGATCAATGGATGAGATTTGAAGTTTGGATGAGGGAGATTAATGGTGGAGATTTAAAAGGAATTTAAAATTCCTTGAAAGTCTCTAGATTTAAAGGCTTCTAGAGAGGAGGGCTGAGAATAGAGAAGGTTCTATATTTTGAGGATTATAAAATCCTTATTAGGGGTTAATGATGATTAGATGTGGGATTAGATAAGGATTAGGTGAATAATTAGGGACCAGGGGTGTAGGAGATCCTAAGAGTAGGCTAGTGTAGGTGGGTAGGTGGGTCATGGGAATTTAAAATTCCAAAATAATAGATAAGTGGGGATTAGAATAATATAAGAGATGATTAGGGGAATTAATAGATTGGTTAGATAAGACTAAGGTTAGTGAATGGTGAATAATGAAGGGGGATATTAGATAAATGATTAGGAAGGGGATACATTAACTAGATTAAAGGGAATAAATTAGATAAACAAAATTAATGTCGATGAATAGTAATATTATTGATGTTAAATGAAGTAAACAAATTTATATGCATACATAAATTATATAAGAAATATATTATTAAAATAATATATTTATATAAATAGCAATATAACAATCTAACTAATAATCAACTACTAAATTTCTGTGGTAAATATCAACTAGTAACTAATAATTTCCCAAATACATAAATGTGAGCACTAACATTAAGATATTTATAACATTCCCACCTTTAGTGTAAACATGGTGGAAAAACATTCACACTCTCACCTATAGTATGCTCACCCATGTGGCATGCCTACCTATTTCACTCATGACCTTGATCCAAAGAAAGGCTCATTCCTTTCATGGTTTTAAATAGGTTTACCACAAATGTTGACATGCATAGGAACCTCATCGACTGTTCACCTCTGATGGTTTTATGGATCTACCACAAACCTTTTAAAGATCCATGAATTTTCTTACATTGGCACTTTTTATCCTTTCATTATATTTTTAAATTAGGATAAAATGCTCATGTTGGAGCTTACTTATTACAAATCTTGAGCAAGAATGTACTTCTATTCTTATTTCAAATTAAACCACACAAAATGATGAAAAAAAGAAAAATTAAAAAATAAGGACTAAGTCCTCATCACCTCTTTTATCCACTATATGTGATTGTTTCCAATCTTGAATAGCATAGATAGTCACCACTGCCACTAGAAATCATCCTCCACATAGTTTTTTCAGCCCATAGTATGCCACTATCTCAAAACATGACCCCATCACTAGCGACTTGTGAGAGGATGCTATTTGTCCTCCAACCTCTTGTGACCTCCATCTTCCTGCATGAGAAGGTTCTTACTCATCATAGGTGTTGATATATCTCAATTGTATGAATATTTTGAGGAGAACACTCCACCCCACACCCACCCCCCCCGCCCCATAATCTAGACATTGCATACAAGTGAAAATGTATGTGTAGAATAAATACTTTTATATTTTATAATTTTTGACAATGACTATATGATATAAAAGACTTTTTGGACAATAGATCCAAAAAGACTATGACTCTAAACTTCTGACTCTTTTTTCTATTTTGACTCATAAAACTAACATGATTACTTATAGTGACAATATTAACTCTTAAAAAAAATTTATTTCTTTTACTTTTGACTATAAAATAATGATAAAACATAAAGAATAATATGATTTTAATATTTATAAATATACCCATCGACTTGAAAATTATTAATGACTACACAAAAGACTTCTATGGTTAAAATATAATGTCAAGATAATAAAATTAGCCATTTAACTTAAGCATGAACTTAACTAAACCTATAATTGACAAGAGTCTAAAATGAATATACAAGACTATGTCATATACTAAATATGACAAAACAAAACTAAAAATATGGACTTTGTACAGGTAGACAAACTTAAATCCTTGCGATTTAAACCAAACATAAAATAAATAAAATCATTTAATAATATGAACTTTACACATAAAACCAACAATGAATATGGGTAAAGCAAATTATGGAGATATGAATGCCAAGTTGTATGAATTTGCATGCTAGGGAAGGATACAATACACACTTTATTGCCAGATATAATTTTGTTGTCTTCAAATGCAAAATTGATGATGAGAAAGAATTTAAATTTAAGCCAAAATAGGACTAAAATCATACAAAAGACACTAGACCACTAAAATCAGTGATTCACATGGTTGAGAATGGATAATGCATGCAATACATGCTTAATGTTGGTAGAAGCACATTGGAGAATGAAGATAGATATGTATAATGTGAATAGTTCACTAAAAATTATAGAGATGTTTGGCAAGTATAATATAGAGATGAAATCTCAAAGTATTCTCAACATTGAATTACTGTACACGGAATTAGATCCATGGCATAATATGCTCAAGCAAAAAGGCATAGAGCATTTTGAAAGATTAATTGATCCGTAAACTCCATTGATAAACTCAAAGTGAAGTTCAAAATATGAATACTAAATTTCTCAAAACTTATCAAATTCTCAAAAAAAACTCAAAAGAACTTGAAAAATGTTTTGGCAAAAATGTTCTCGATTGTTTGGTTGGATTGGAATGATCAAAAGACTTGTTACTTCCTTTTACCAATTAAACCAGTTTTTGTTTTTTACATCAAATGTCGTAAATTGTCAAAATTTAATCTTTGTATGATTTCATAATTAAATTTTTTTTTAGAAAAATTGAATTAAAACATGCAAGCAAATGACAAGTTACCATCCGACATTGATAACGGAGTTCGGCATATTTTGCCTACATCTCCGGGTCCACCCAATAGTGAGGACCATTTTTATTAAATTTGTGTAACAAATGGCTTACAAATTCTTGAAACGCTGCACAACTTCCCTCAGGCTTGATCTCTGTCCAAGAAGTCCACCTTGATGATATACTCAAGCTCAGTCACATGGAATGCTTCCACAATCTTCAATCCCTTCTGAATGTGCTTTGGTCCCTTCACTTAATCCATTGGTATATCCAAATAATAATGAAATACTTTTCTTTTTAATTACAAAACATAAATAAAAAGGCTTACCCTCTGTGTATAAGGTCAGATATTGGAGAAAATCCCATTTGGTAGCTATCTCCAAGCGTAAAACAAACTCTCGACCTCTTAAAATACAAATACACAGTCTAGAACCTGATTAATACAAATAGAAATTCATGCCTTTATGCTCAGTTTGAAGCTTGTGGCGTAGTGGCTAAGCCTCCTATCTTTTTGCCACAAGGTGAGGGGTTCAAAACTAGCCACCCACCTTTATAGGTGATTTGACTAAGTTTAACTTGGCCTCTCCTTGTTGGGTGCGCTCAGGCTCTCCTCCCTAGGTGCCAAGCATGCAGTTTGAATTTTCTTCCCTCCATTTTAGGCGCTTTGTCTTAAGTTTTGTCCCACATGCATGGATTTTTGAATGAGTCTAGGCTTAAAATAGCAAAGTTGTTGACATTTTCAAATGGCAAGGGCTTGGACACCAACTTTGGCTGCCACCCATGCTTAGTCAAATGCCTAGGAATGAGGGATGCTTTGGTGGAGTGTTTGTGGTGTGGAGATTTGGCCTATATATATTGAAAATGTCAAATATCATGTGTATAAAAAAATACTTAACCACAAATTTTTTTCCCCCTCATTATTTGCCATGTGTCAAATGGCTATTGGCCCACTTGGATTTTTAACAGTGCCATGTGTCAACCTATGATAGGTCCAAATGTTGGTATGTTCTCGAAACACATGCCAAATGTCACAAGTTATTATTTTTTTTGACAAATCTTCAAATGACCATATCTTGAGCATCTGGACTCCGTTTTATGAACCAAAAAAAGCATCAAAAATCTCTCAACGAGCTCTATAGTGTGCCACCACTGAAACTCTAACTTGAAACCTTTTTCAAAACCTAATTTCTGATCATCAATCTTTATCATGCAATTTTGATCCTAATTTTTATCCAAGCATCAGGTTTGTAATTTACACCTTTTGACAAAGTACCACCACTTATGAAGGATACAAAGATAACTAATAACATAGATTTCTATGTAAAAAACATTATAAGCTTATTTTATGTAATACTAATGCTATACCAACCTTGTGGGCTATAATCAAACTAGATAGAAATGCCACAGTATAAACTATAGCTAAAAAAATTATCCCAATTTGTGCTTGCCATTATATGGGGCAATAGAATATAGATGCCCCTACATAGACTAATAGACCATTATTACATAAATTCCCTACTCTGATATTAAATATTGGGAAGATCAAAGTTATACAATAGAAAGAACACCAAATAATAGACAATAAATTAAACATTCAATAATATTAATCACTCTATTCAATTGATTAACTATGAAACATTTACAAAGCATTTATATAGGAAGTGCATAAGCTATATATGGGGATCCGAAGATCCCTATAAACCCTCTCTGACTAACTTCCAAATTATATACGAAATATATTGTTACAACAATATATTTGTATAACTAAAAATATAAAAAATTAACTAAAATAATCAACTACTAACTTAATATGGTGAATATCACCTAGTAAATAGTAATTTACCAAATACATAAGTGTGAAAACTAATGTTAGGCTATTCTTAACATGCCTATATCTCTTTTGAACCTTATATATCTACATGGCATATCGACCATAAATAGGGTACCATTTCCCATATAGATATATAGAGTAGTCATATCATGTATATAATATACCTATTTTAATTTTTACACTTTATGTTCAATACTAAAATTTTGAAAACTAAGTATTGACTAGAATGGATTTTGAAAAACCATCTTCTAAATGGTAATTGCTATAACTTTGGAATTGATTTTAGAAGAAGCAAAGTGGCCCTATTTTTTATATTCACTAGAATAAATTTCAATTATAAGAATATAAATTAAATGTAAAATTATACTTGAATGTTTATTTTAATACATATAGATTCCATATAACAAATAATACAAACACAACCAAAATTATAGGGGACTACATAGGGTGTCAAGTTATCATTAATGTTTTTTTTCTACTTTTTAAGATATATAAAGGAGACACACTCTTTAGGGTTGGGAATGACCCTTAATACAATTGTTATGATTTTTAAAATAGTGTGCACCCTTTTTAAAAGGGCACATGCCCTTTGCACAAAATGAAAAGTATTTTAGGAGTGTCATATTTTTTGTCCCTCAAGTTCATGCATCTGGCCTATTTATACACATTTGTAACTTTAGTTAGATAGATAGTAGAAAATTAGATAGTCATACATATTTTTCAAGAGTATGCCATGTAAAAAATTAATAGATAAATAAATACATTTACTGTTCCATTTTTATTGATTTATCTTTTCTTAATTTATTTAATATAATATCAATATATGCACACAATATCATCTACTTCATCATCTAGAGTGTTGTCCCTTAGACCACCTATAATTTGGATCATGTGTCCAAAAGAGAAATAAATATGGGAATCGAAGAAGAGATATATAAATTAACTTTGGTAAAATGGATAGAGTCTTGTGAGCCTCTTTTCTCAAATATTTAACATTACTATAATACATATATTCACAATAAGGATTTTCTCATCCAACCTCTAGGATACATCTGACTTTATTATCTTGAAGTTTGAGGTTTTGAATGGCACAATTTAGAGTTTGTTCACACCATTTCCACATTAATAAAGATCACCATATTCTTTAGGTACATCATATTTGTAATATTTATTGATATTAATCAAATCCTAAAATCAAGGATCATTTTGTATTTATACATTCTCCTTACTATGAGACTAGGGGATGCTTATTTTTTCTATTTAGAAACTCATATAACTCTCTCCATAACTTCATGGATTACGATGATAAAAAATGTTTGGTTGTCTTTTGTTTTAGAGATGTTTGATCTTCATCAACATTTCACTAGAGATTTTACTTCTACAATGATATGCACTCCAAGGATTGATTTTTTTCCACCTTGTTTCTTCTTCAACATTGAGTAGGAAGTGACCACGTAATAGGGATTTATATATGGTGATATTAGTGATGCAGTGAAGGACATGAATTTATTTTACATGTTTTCTTGGTTATATGTTATTTTTATTTTTATGGATTGATAAAATGTTTCTTGAACTCTCAACTATTTAATTAACATAGTACTTTTTTAGTCCCATGGGTTGATTTTAGCCTCTCATAGACATTAATATCATTATCCTATTTTATCTTATATAATAATTTTTATACTCTACTTGATTAATAGTTAAGATTAATAAAGTGTTATGGAAGGAACATCATTTAATTTTACAATCTAATATAATATCCATGATCATGGTGTGTTGTTTGTTAACTTTAAACAATATTTGTGCAACCCATATCAAGTAATGTCATTGCATTATTATTCAGAGCTTCAGGGTAAAATAATTAATAGGAAAAAAAATTCATGGAGGTTTGTAGGCCCACATTTCTCAAAAAATCATGACAAGGGAGATAGTATTAAATAACACCACTTCCAAAATTAAATAGTTCTATGAAATATTAAATGACATAGCTCATGACTTTGATGTTATAGGTCATATTGATGGTCATGGTGGGGATTGAAATGAAGTTATTATTGAAGATGCTCCTTAAGATGTTTCTTCTTACAATAATTAAACTATTTTGGATAATTATGTTCATGAGAATTATATTAAAGATCCATCCAAATAAAGGTGAACATTACCCTCTGAGATTGTATAGGAAATACAAGCTAAAAAAACAAAGACCAAAGATAAAATAAATATTAGTTTTATAGTATATGTATCACCATATAATTTGTCTATTTTTTATTTCTTATATAAAATAAAATAAAATTTATGTCCCAAATGTTTGTATTAACCTATATTATATTATTTAATATTTATTTGATGATGGCTCTCAAATTAATTATTTTCTTACATGTACATATTGTTGGAAACTTTTTTAATAGCTTATATAGGGGGCCACAGGGTCACATTTTCAATACCAAAGGGAATCCATTCCCATTGATATTCTACACCAATAAAAATTCCAAGTACTCACTGCCTTTGTCAAATAATCAAAGACATTCTCATATGTATCATCCTTTTTTAATGACACCTTCATGTGGTCAATAATTTCTCTAACAAACTGATAGTATACATGAACATAAATTTTCCCACAATGATAAGCTTGGTTAATTAACAAAACTATTGTATTTTTATTGTAATGGTATATCCTTATAGCCTTATATAAGAAACCAATAGTCAAAAACAACCTTTTAAGCCATAAATATTACTTATTGGCATGAATGGCTAACACATACTCTACCTCTACTATAGATATTGAAAAAAAATCTTATATTTTTAGCATCCAACTCACCACTCCATGAAATAATTTAAACATATTAGCGCTTTTCAATCTTCAATAGTCAATATCTCCATCCCAATTTAAATATAGAAAGCCTTGTAGATTCAAAATTTAAATCAGCAGATCTTCCTTCATAGCATATACCATTCTCTATTTTTACATGTATATATTTAAAGATTATTTTCACATCACTCCAATGTTCCTTCCTAGGGTTGGACATAAATATAATAACAACTCCACCATTGCATACATTAATATTTAATCAACACATGCATAAGGAATTTGAAACATGTTATTAATTTCCTCTTATATCTTGGGACATTGTTCAATAGATAAATTTTGACCAACATGAAATGGAGTACTAGCATGCTTACTTTATGCATTTTACATCACTATAATATCATATCAACATACATAGATCATTCATATCTAGCTGAGATGAAAAAATATTTTTTTATCCATATTTATCATTTCTTTATTGTTAACAATAGTAAACATGTCATCCACATTAAAAACAATGATAAAAAATTATCACATTTGTGTTTGAAATACAATCCCATGTGCCAACACATACATGTGAAACTTCTGATTCCGCATCCTTGCTTTCCTCATGTTTTAAAGAGAATTATTTAACTTAAAAACCAAGTATTACTTTCCTTTCACCTTAATTTTTTTTATGTTGCACCATATTTATTTATTTCTCAAGCTCCCCATGTAGAAATGATGTTTTTAATATCCATCTATTCTATTTCAAGATTAAGAACAATACCAATAGCCAAAATAAATATAATTGAAGTTAGCTTAGCAAAAAGATAAAAATCCTCACCAAAATAAATTCCCTCAACTTGAGTTAATCCATTTGATACCAAGTAGGCTTATACTTCCCCATTTTCCATTTTGCATTGTATTTCTTCTTGAATACCCTTTTACTACAAACAAGTTTTCTTCTAGAGGAAATTTCACCTAGTCCCATGTATGATTTTTATCCATGAAATCCATTTCTTACTCCATTTAATTTTTCTATAACTTATTTTCATTTGATCCAAGTGTCTCATTCATAGTCTTGGGATTTTCATTAGTAACTAAAAAATTTGATAAGAGAAATACATAACATAAATTATATGGACTGAGATGCATCCTTTTCTAGTTCATTATCGTCTACTTCATCTAAATATTCCTCATGAAACTTTTTTCTAGTCAATATTCTTTAGTTTCTTTATTTATAGACATAAGGTTCTCCTATTCTAATTCAACATGCACCTTTCCAAGTTCATGCTTTGATTTTCCTTCATATTTTGGATTCCATTTAACTTTTGTAAGGATTACATTATGATTGTAAACAATCTTATTTTTTTATGGATTCTAAAGTTTATATCTTTTTACACCAATACTATATCCAATAAAGATACAATTATCTGATTTATAATCTAGCTTGGTTCTTTTTTATTTTGGAAAATGCATATAAACATCTCAAAAAAATATCTTAAGATGTTTAAAAAAAAAATCTTACTATTTCATTCTTCCTATGGATTTTTATTGACAATGAATGATGAGGGTGATCTATTGATTAGGTAAAAGGTACTCATGACTAATTCTCCAAGAAGTTCCTTTTTATGTCTACAGTATTGAACATACTTCTCACATTTTCCATCATAGTCATATTCATTCTTTCTATAACTCTAGTATGCTATGGTGTATATGGATTCATATTTTTCCATTATTCAGCAGTACTTATAGAAATAATCAAATGAATTTGAGAAATAATCTCCACCATTATCACTTCTCTAGACATTAGTCTTCTTTTTTGTTTAGTTTTTAACAAGATCCTTAAACTCTGTGAACTTATTGAAAAACCATATTCATGGTTGATATAGTAAACCATGTTTTTTTTGAGTAGTTCTCTATACAAGAAACATTGTACAATGCATTTCCTAGTTTTTAAATTTCACATGTCCAAACACATATGTATACATTACCTATAAAATTCCATCTTTTCTAGTAGCTTTACTAGGAAACTTTACTCTATTTTGCTTCATATCTACACAATGTTCATAGAAATCAAAATCTAAAGGACAATTATAATTTCTTTTAGCCATACCTTTATATTTTAATTATCAAATGCAATTCTATCTAATATAATCCATATTTTAATGCTAAATTATTATATTTTCTGTAGGCAGTGTAGGATTCTGATCTTATTTATTTCTAACTTCATGAAATATTGAGATATTAAACCCATCACTTAGTGCTTTCCTCAAGATCAAAAAATGTTACATTCTAGAATCCTATTAATAATACCATGGACTCATAAGCCATATTTCATATTTTCTTGTTCAATATTGCCTACATCACTCATATTACTTACATAAATTAGATTTATAGCCAAACCCAAAAATTTTAAAACACTAGGGAGGGTTTTAGCCTTTCCATCTTTGAACATAAGCTTGAATATCACTCAACCAATGGTCTATTAGGATGAGTTATTTCCTAAGAAGACATCACCTCCATTTATATTTTCATATTTAAAAAATCACTTTTTATAGTGAGTCATATGAAATGAGGCACCCAAGTAAATCAACCATGAACTATGGCATGTGTGTGAGCTTTATTTTGCTAAGAATAGATCTTGCAAGTCTTCACTAGATGTCTTTATTTATAAAAAAATTGGAATCATAAGTTTATTTATCCTTTTCAACATTTTTATATTTTAAATATTTCTTAAAAAGTTCCATGTTACATTAGTTCCAACATTTCCTATTATATTTTGTTATAGTCTTAGATTTAATTCTAGACATTGATTGATGACCTCTTTTTATTTCTCTATTAGGAGTGGCCTTTCAAAAATAAGGCATAGTTTGCTTGATAATACTCAATATATTTCTACCTCATTTCTTCTAATAATAAGGTTACTATCACATCCTAAACTTTTAATTTAGATGTAGTACTAATTATTGTAATAACTAAATTATCTCAAGTGTCTAGTAGATAATAGAGTAGAATGATACACTTTTATTCATCCTTTTTAATTTTAAAAAAATTAACTTACCAAAGTATTGAAGTGTTCACATGTTATACCATAGAGTCACCTTTATTCATTCTCAATGATTATTTATTCTTTAAGAGATACAACTTGTTCACTAGAGACTTTGTTTAATACAAAGTCCCCAACTTTTTACATAGTTATTAATAATTTTTCTTTGTCAATAAATTCAAGAAAATCTAATCTCACAGATACAATATGATTGAACGCTTCATCATCCTATCAATATTTTCTAAATATTATACCTTCATACCCATAGGTTTCACCCATAATAAAACAATCTAATGATATTTATCCACAAGAAGATCTTCCATCTTGAGTTTCCACAACTCAAAATATTGAACATTGAAATATTTGATCTATATTATTATGCTTATTGTAATATTAATTCACACCAATATTCTCACATAGCTATTTCACTCAAGAAATAGTTTAACCCATGTAAAATAAACCCTAACTCTTCACACAAAGCTAACATTTGGATCTGATACAAAATGAAGTGAAATATATGATAAAAATATTACAAGATAAAAAATAGTAACCAAATATTTAAGCTAAAAACAAAATATGATATATGAAAGACACAAAAAAATTCTTGGGTAACCCTTATAGGAAAAACCAAGAACAACAACCTTCTTCTTAATTATATTAACTCAACCTTTTTTCAATATGATAACAAGCTTCAAAGTTACAATACTGTTGGTAGTATTACAATACCTTGAGTACTAAAACTATAGACTACATATAGCATGGGTTGAAACCAACCAATAATACACCCTTAGAGTCTCAAATTTTTTGGGGTGTTACCTTTAACCCTATTGAGGACTACCCTTATAGAACCCCAGGTAGATAATTGTAAATTGTGTAGTGTAAATCAATAAAAGTATAATATTTTTCCTATTTTATTTTTAGATTAAAAATTATCTTAATATTTCCTACCTTATACTAGTTTATCATAGATAATTTAAAAAAAAAAGTTAAAAACAAATATCAACGAGAATTTTTTATATATATTTATAATAAATGATTTGTAAAATAGGTTGATATTCCACTTTAAGTTTCACCAACATGGATCCTTTCAATTCAAGGTGTTTCCTTCAATTTATATGCCATATAAATACCTAAAATGATGTTTTAAGATGCATTCCTGCTCTTACAAATGATATCTACAACATATAAAATAATATGCAACCCTTCACATACAATCTCCACATGCTACATATATTGCATATATTCATCCATATTCTAAACATGCTACCATTCCATTTGTGATTGTAATTGAAATGCATACATAAAAGTGTAATACCCAATGTGAAGTTATTTAACCTTTAGGGTTGAGTATTGAGCTCTCTTAAATGTTTGTGTATTAGTACATGCCTAGTTGCAAGGAATGTAAACATGCAAGTAAAGGAAACAAACACATAAACCACAAATAAAAATAACACAAGACATACCTTGGATAAACTCAATGTAAGAAAACTATAGAAAGAGTGAATCCATGCTTCCTCATCTCCACTATGCTCTATAGTTTACAATATTTTTTATCTTGGGATTACAAAGAAAACCAACCTCAAGGCTTTCATACTTGTAATGATATTTGAAATATTTAGAGGAATACTTGATTCTCAAGAAAGTAAAAACTATTGAAATTAGTTATCTCAATTGCATAGTCTTGAAATAATGAACTCAACTATCTTGGTTATGTAGTCCTCCTTCTTGGATGGATCTCTTTGGATTTATCTCTAATGTCTCCTATGATTTATTTGATGTAATATTCCTTGACAAGACTTGTATTTAAAATTTATTAGCCTCCAAAAATACCAATAAATGAATGAACTACCAAAATGAAGTGAACACATAATGTCTTTCCCCAATAAACATGGATTCAAAATCTATATGTGGATCTAGAGATGAATAGTCATAAATTTGAGGTGAACAATCAAGTTTCAGAGTTTGACTTGGAAAAAGGTCCACCAATTTTTGAAGGCCATACCTTTTACATACAAACTTGAAATGACATGCCATTTTTTCTAAATTATCTAATTTCTCAATAGGAACTCAAATACGTAATCATAAAATAATTTTTATGCCAAACATATGTTGTTTTAGCCTATATAACATAAACTAATATTTTCCTAAACTCAACATTTTGGAAATTACTCATGCTTAATAGTTGATTGTTTTATCGAGTAAGATAAATGATATAAATGATGAAACTTATGATCACATGACTAAACTTTAAAGGCTTTTGGGTCTTACAAAAGATATAAAAACAAGATTAATATTTACCTTCAATCTTTCCAAGTGAGTTACCAAACTTATCATCCTATTGAATAATACCTTTCTAAGGTTCTAATATGATCATCTCTTAGATATTGGATTGCTCAGGTTCCAATCCGATCAATTATTAGATAGTGCATTACTCAAGTTCTAATCTAATTAATTCTTAGACAGTGCCTTATTTAGGTTCTAATTTAATGGTTTTTAGTCCCACAATTTTAGAAACTCGAGTGGTGAGGAAATTTTTTACCCTCCTTATTCTTCAAATTCCCTTTGTATTTTATTTCTCTCCCATCCTTAACCCTCTTTCCTTAATTTGTAGAAACATATTTATCCCAATCCTCTTGGGTAAGAGGAGAAAGAATATATAATCAATGGTACAAATGACCTTCTCTATTCCACATAGAAGGATGAAAGAAACATTAGTTTTGAAATAAAATTGATGCATACATAGTATTGATACATTCTCTCATAAGATTCATAGTGTTAACTTTGGATTCATTCTTTACTCAAGTACAACCATACCTTGTTTTTACAAGGAAACTATGCTCAAATATGTGTTGAACATGTCTTTCTTTACAATTTTTTGCAACTCTCTTAACCTTTCTTTCTTTTGGAAGATATATTTTACCAAAATGAATGATTAACCTTTTTCATGTCCCTTAAATAGCTAATCCATTAAATAATTTGGGTAATAAAATCACATCAAATAAGCCCATAATGTCTTATATCAACAACAATCATAGTGGAATTTGAACCCACCTTGCTACTACAAAATCAAGACAATCTCTTCACTAGCACTTACTATCTGAGTAATGGGAAACATTTGGACAATGGTCACCAAAAAATCACCACAATATAACACAAAAAATATAACATGATTGTATAAATATGTTAGAAAATATTTTTATGAAAAAAAAGATATCCTACTATGATACCAATTTGATTCATAAGCTAGGTGGATATTCTAATCTAAGTTCACCAACATGGACCCTTTCAAGTCAAATGTTTCCCTAAAGTTTTATGACATAGAAAAACACCTAAAATGGTGTTTTAATTCATTTTAAATCTTATGAATGATATATACAACATACAAAATAATATGTAACCCTTCAAATATAGTCTCTATATAATACATATATTACATATATCATCCACACTCTATAAGTTATACTAGTCCATATACCACTATAATTTAAATGCTTGAATAGAAGTGAAATACCCAATTTGAAGTTCTTTAACCTTTAGGGTTGAGTTTTGATCTCTCTTAAATGTTTATGCATTAACATAGCTATAAGGAATATAAAAATACAAGTAAATGAAACAAACACATTAAAAAAAAGAGATAACATAATACATAGATTGGAGAAACTCAATGTGAGAAAAATAAAATAAGAGTGAAACCATGCTTCCTCATCTCCACTATGTTTTGTAATTTACAAGATTTTTCCTCTTGGACATATATGGAAAAAAAAAACCTCATGGATCCCATACTCATTATGATATATAGAATATCTAGTGGAAGACTTACCTCTTATGAAGAAAAAACTATTAAACTCAACTGTCTCAACCATGCAGTCTTCAACTACTAAACTCAACTATCTCAGTTATGTAGTCCTCCTTAGATGGATCTCTTTATATTTATCTTTGATGTCTCCTCTTATTAATTTGATGTAATTTGCCTTTCCAATACTTGTATTTAAAATTTTATAGCCTTAGAACCTACCAATAAACTCAATTATTTGATCATTTATAAAGTGAAAATGTAAAAAATGTTCTAATACACATGGCTTTGGAGGTGAACAGTCAAGCGCCAAACTTTTTCTTGGAAGAAAGTAAACCAATATTTGATGGCCATAATTTCTGCATACGAACTAGAAATGACATATCATATCATTTGAAAATGTCTAATTATTTGAGAGGAACTCAAATACAATATCAAAAATTACTTTTGATGCCAAATATATGTTTTTTAACCTATACATTAGAAAATAGTATTTTATTAGACTTGACATTTTACAAGTTACTCGTATTTGAGAGTTAATTTTTTTACCAATTGAAATGATATAGATAATAACATTTATGATCAATAAATGAAATTATCCTACTTTAATAAGAGATGTATCAACATACCATTTATCTTTTTTTTTTTCCTATATAAAATAAAATAAACATTATATTCCAAATGTTTGTATTAAACTATTTTATAATATTTAATCTTTATTTTATGATGACTCTCAAAATCATTATTTTCTTCAATATAAATATTTGATGATATTATGGATTCAATGTACATATTTTATGATGGTATGTCAAGAACGTGTGTGTGTGTGTGAACACTGATATTTCAATATTTTGATAATGGTGATATGTTAAGAACATATTGATTCTTGATATATATGTACATTAATATTGATATTCTAATATCTCAATAATGGTGATGCATAGAAAAATCTAGAATATTTGTATTAATAGTTATAATTGATGATGGTTATGTACAAAAAAATTATAATATTTTTATTAATAATTATAATTGATGGTTGTTATGTATATAAAAGTTATAATAATTCTATTAATGTTATAGTTGATGGTGATTATGTATAGAAAATATATTCATTAAATGCGAGTATTGATAACATTAATGACATGTTCTATGATGACCATGTTGAATATAAATTCATTTTTTTATGTTAATATTTATTTTTATATTCTATAATTAAAAATTAAATATATTTAGATAGGATTGAATAAGGAATTTAAAAAAAGTTGATTTAAATAAATATTTACTATTGTATGTATATATTTTCAAATAGCCATTCTTTGAATTTGTGTATTAAATATTATTGTCTATCATTAACCACATTTTAATGTTGTTATATTACTTATGAAGTACAACCTAAATGTTGGTACACATGTTATTTAATGGCATTTAATCTCATTAAAGAATATATCTTAGATTTTAAAAAACTATATTTAAATGTCATTATAAGCCTTATGAAATGAAACCTAAATTATATTGCATGTGTAATTTGAACACACACATTATTACATTAATTTTAAGTATTATTATATGTGAAGAACCCAAAATTAAATATTAATTACAACATATAAAATAGATATTGTCAAATACCATTTAAATGTCACTTTATTGTAGTTATTGAATAAGTAACTATAAACCATATAATGGCATTTTTTATTATTGAATATTATAAATTGATATTAATTATTTATTATATTACAAATGAATTTCATTTTAAATTTCATAGAGTAACGTTTTTGTGTCACTTTATTACATTTGTGCAATTATGTTTAAATATAATTTGTACGGTATTTAAAGTGGTGGAATAATGACAAAAAATGACATTTAAATGAAATGAAAAAAACATTAATCAACATATCAAATCTTGAATTCCTTATTACAATGAATTCCATATTATAATGCCAAGACCACAGATAGGAACCTAGGAATTCACAATTCTTTATTGAAGTTTGTCATAAGAATATTAAACCTTTACATTATTATTCATACAACACAATGTGTATAGGTAGATGTGACACATTTGTTCTTGACTTGACACCCTACTTGGGTTTGCATGTAGTATTCAATATGAAACTCCTTAATCCATGTATCCCAAATTAAATTAAGTGAGTTGTAAATCAATATCATTCAAAATTGGATGTTGAATACTTGTACACAATACCAAAGGATCATATCATTACAAAGATAAAAAGGTACATCTGCCAAGGTACACATAAACTATTTAGAGTGGTTAGATAAAAAATATGTTCATCAATATAAGTGGTACAACCTTTAAGCTTTAGTAACTTTAGTTTGAATTTTTAGAGATTATAGAATACATAATGGGGACCATTACACCTCAATAAAGGGTGAATGATTCATGAAAAAACTCTTAGGTCTACACACTCTTCCTTATAACATGGACCTTACCATTATTATAACATCTTGCACCACATATAAATAATTGTATCTTCAAGCATATATTCCTCATCTTTTAGACTGTTGTGCATAATATTACAATGCCATCAAGTGTCTCCTAAAATTTATTCCATATGCATAGATTTATGGAATATTTAGACATTTTCATAATTATTCACAACATATTGTGCATAAACAGAACACCTCATAGGACTTCATAACACTTTGTAGCACTTGTGAATTACCACACAACATCACTATGCTCCATATAGGATGTAGTATTTAGTACTGGATAGGAAAATTATTAATCATGTTCCTATTGTAAGTAATATGAATGTTTTCATTTTAAGTGGCTAAGTCATATATTTAATTATTATGGTCTTCATTTCAATTATATTGCATATATATTATCTATTATTCACTTATTTATATGTTACTTCTATTATATTGTTCATATCATACGTTCAATTACAATATATTGATGCTAATCTATTCTTGCTATATATTAAGTTCATTACATAAGGTAGTGAACAAGGATTTGAAACATGTCTATGAGATAATTGATATATATCTTTTTCACCACTACTTAGACACAAAGGTAAATTAAAAATAAATAAATATTTTCAATTCTCAAATTAAGAATAATTTTTATTTATTAGAAAAACTAAATATGATTGAGTGTAAACTTGCATTATGTCTAATGCAAGGTAAATTTAAATTTCATAAAGATGATGAATGTGTTTTTTATGAAAATATATTTCAAGACTAACATGCCATGCCAAATATATCTTTTTTAGGTATTTCATATCTAGGTTTAGTTATTGATAGGAAGATACATGAATGTTTCATTAGTTGAAGTAGAAAAATACATATAGCCTTTAATACCACAAGAAAAAAATCTAATTTGGTTACTCTAAAGGTTATGGAAGTTGTGTGGATGAGAAAGTATGCATATAAGGTTACCTTATGCACAAGGAATTAACTACTTTCGTGTGGTGTTTTAAGAAATAACAATTGTGTAATAGTTAGTTCTCATCTTTATATTATAAATAGTTTAAATTTGAATTTGTATGTAAATTTTTGCCTTTGTATTGTAAATTATTTAAAGTTGAGTTTGTATGTAAAATTGCAATGTAGACATAGTACAAAAATAAATAGTACATAAAAATTAATAATAGTAAATAAAAAAATCATTAATGGTGGGATTTAGAGATATAGTGTTTCTATAGTCTATATCATAAGAGTAATGACTGATGTATATATGTGTAGTTAAAATTAATACGTTTAACTTGGTAAATCAAAATAAATTGATATTAAATAAATAATTACATTTGTATATGATTAAGGGTGATATGTATGTGCATGTGTGCACATACACAAAATGTCTAGACTAATATTATGGTGGAAAATGTGATGTGAAACACTTTTAAAATTGGTTCCCTTGATGTTTACCTGATTTAAATCCCATGGTTTGAATATTGTGTGGTGTTAATTATGATGATTATAATTTAACCTAATGATGATACTAATGTTGAATGGAAGTTTTATATGATCAATACTAAATTAGTGGAATAAAACATCCCATAGTTTTTAGATTTTAAACCCATGATTTTCATTTTCAATGTTGTTATCTAATATTTCTAAGATCTAATGATGCAACATTGCATAGATAAAATAATTGTCTCTTTGTGATTAGATCAAACATGTATTATATCATTGGCATCCATGTGTCTCTAGCCTAGACAATTTTAGGGATTTACTTTTCCAACAATAGGTCTATGGTGTTATGATGAACACAAAAATAGAAAAATGTAAAATAAAATACACAAAATTACACTATCTAACATAGTATTTATTATTAGTTCAAAACATTTTGAGGATAAAAACATATATGCAATGACTTATTTTTACACATATGTGCTTAACATGGAACTTATCTATTGTGTGGATCTATAATAATTATCTTGTGTAGACTGTATGGTTATGTTTTTCATAGTGATAATATGCCAAAGCATGATGATTTGGGAATTATCTCTAGGAAGGTGGTGATTGATGATTGATAAAATACATCTATCCAAGCTCGATAATGGATTCCATTGCACCAAAAATGGAAGAATCCAAATAACTAAGCAAATCCCTTACAATCATTTGTAATCTATCCTATATAAGTTCCATAAAAATTACAAGGAATGCAATGTTCTACAAATAATAATATCAATATTTTAGTCATATGGTTAAATAAACTTTCATATACTAGCAAGTTTTTCTTAAAAATTGAGGGTGCAATTGAAGTGATGATTTTAAGAGAATGGGTAGGTATTACCTTATCAAAAATAGTTGGACAAGTGGTGGCTATGAGTAAAGTGTTTATTTAGGTATTTAGGGTATTTTAAATTAATGTTTTTTTGACATCATACTTTGTTCAATTTAGATATTTTTGTCAAGGTACTGACAAATGGATAGATAAATTGGTGCCTCCATTGAACCCTATTTATTAGTACATGCTAGAGTTACTATATGTTCTACCTCTATTTATTAATTTGAGCTATTCTCCAGTAGTGGTCAATCAAAATATGTTGTTTATCATAACTAAAAAGCATGTCCTTATGTGTAGGGATAGATATTAATATTATAATGACTTCTTTATTGTTGATAAATAATGAATAGTCCATCTAGTAGACAACAAATTAGAGGATTTAATTGTGTATATTCTCCTTTTAGACCCTTTCAAAACATATTTGAATTGGTTGGTAGTTACAATGGCTAGATGGAGGACATATTTTCAAGGGGTGACTGTTTATGGAAGATAATTCTCATGCAATAGCCCATTTGAGTGAGTCATTATGTGTAAACCATATGTTGTCCTATTTATTCCATTTGAAATTCAATGTTTCTCCCATTTGTGTTGTCTAATGATAGACTTTCATTTGGAATGACTTGATTGCATAGTACCATTGTTCTTACTTATCATTATTGTTTGCACCATTTTTACCCACATAGTTTCCACCACTATTAGTTGGATTGCTCTCACTATTACTAGGTAAGGATTTTATAGTCTCTGCAAATGTATTAACTTCAAATATATTACACCTGATATGGTACACAATAAGTGAGCTTTAGATTATCAATATTTAATCCTCTATTCAAGCTACATTTATTTATACATGTAACAACATAAAAGCACTAAAGGGGAAAGAGATGATATGGCCTTCTTTACTACTGCCATTAATATGTATTATTTTTATACTTTTAACTGAATATATATATGATAACAATAATGACCTTATTTTAATGGATCAATAACATTTACAAAATAAAATTATGCTATATGCATAGATCATATAGAATTAGTTAAATCACGTAGAAAAAGGAATGATTAAATTCATATCAAGTATCTTGTAATTTGTCTAGAATAAAACCCATACTATGTTTCAAATATCATGTTGATGGTATATTTGGAATTTTTCCAAACTCAATTGCTTACATATGCAATGGAAAAAGGTTGCATCTCAACAACTTCCTCTGATAGGTAAAAAACTAAAAGACAATGAGGGGAGACCAAATCTACCTAAAATCCAATGCCTTTTAGCAAGATATAACCGAGTCATATAATATTATTAAAAAATAATTGACATAGTGTGTCTTGATTTTATTTATAATATTTTTTGAAAGATAGAATGAAGGCAATTTATGCTAATTTGGAACCTGTAGAAACAAGACATGAAATTTAAAAAAATAAAAAATAAAGAAACAGGTTTATTTTCCATTAAAAATCATGAAAATAAAAGATAAGATGACAATAATAAAATAAAGCCTCTAGAGTGAATAAAGTTATGAATGCATTCATTAATATCCACTAAAGATTTCTTAGATGTTTCACCATTCATATCCATCTATGCATAATCAAAAGGTTATTTCTGGTAGGATAACACTATATGGCTAATTGTAAATGATGTTAGCTCTACTAATTATTTCATGGGCCCTTACTAATATTGAATGGTTGCATAGAGATGTCTTGCATATACATTTAGATCCAAATCAGGTATTAAAAATTACTTTGTAGACCAACACATGCAATCAAATAAGGCACATGTATTTAAATGTATTTTGATACAAATATCATATTTTTTTAGTGGTAGGGATATTTAAATGCATTATGCATGATGAATATATGGATGTGGTAGAATTTATAATATAGAGTGCATAATTTCTTGCAATCATCTTCCATGATTTTTGGTCATTGTCAATAGCAAGTGCTTTTACACAGTTGTATAATGTAGACATTTAAAACACAATTTACTTAATGTATAATAGCTAGGATAAGAATCTTCTAGCATGGGGAGCCTACCTTCAGTAACATGTGAACCAATTAATTTCATGCATGCATTTACTCATCAAAGTTCAACGTATAAATTTAGACCATAAAATATAAGTTTACATTAATGGAAAGTGTTGATCTCTATATGCATGCACATTAATAAACCTAGAATAATGGTAACAATTTGTCACCATATGTATAATAATTATAGACAAATGAATTTATTTGATTCAACTATGTATTTAGTGAGTAAAGTTGGTGATATAAATTTCAATTCTATATAAATATTTATATTTGGTGTGAGTAATCACTAATAGTAATTTTTTTTTCATTTTTAGAAGGGAAAAATGAATTTCTAAAAGTATGTTATTTCTAAAAATAAATATAGTAATCACTCAATGGTAAGACATCACTTAATTTCACTTCTGAGTATGCACTCATAACTATTCGCAATTGCACATACCATGAGCAACATAGCTAGCGCTATTTTCAATTACCATTATTGTGTTTTGCTTTTGTTAGTGGTTATTCTTGATAAAACTAGTCATGTTTTAAAGGTCAAAATTTCAAATACTATTATGGTAGGAAAACCTCTAACGAGAACTAACACCATAATTCCTAAGAAAAATATCTTCCAATTTGGTTTCTTCAATCTTGTACATATAGGTAAATGGAACATGGTCATTTGAAAATAGGATAAGGGATTATAGACTATTAAAGTAGTGGCAAAGGCTTTAATCTCATGGGATTTTGATTTTATGGCCTTATTTTTAGGTCTCATTTATTTTGCAAAGGCTTGGGCAGGGTGTTTGAATGATTTACTACTAGGAATGAGATTAGTTTCTACAACACACATCCTTTCACCTCCAACCATACACAACATGTATTAGAACTAAAACATCACTCTTATTTGGAAAAAAGAAATAGAAATTAAAAATAAAAGTGTAGTGTGACTTTAATATTAAGTGTTAGCACAAGTAGAGTGAAACATAAAACTATACCCCAAATATTTTGGTAATAAACTCCACAAAATATCTTATATACATGTTGCTAGTTACATTGTTTTTATTGTGTTTCTTTAATTACACTTGTACTTCAACAATTTAGTGGTTAAAATAAAAGGGTTTTAATTTTATGTTAAAAATACATAATGCAATTATTGAAGTTGGACACATGTTGAATAAATGTTAAATGTATAGATACCTAGAAAAGAGTGCATATGTAATAACTATTATTATTGGTCTCAATAATTTATTAACATACTTAAGATAATATAAAATAGATGTTAAGATTTGAAAAAAATTATAGTTAGGACATTATATTAATTATCTACATTAAATTTAGGGAAATATTCTCAAATAAAACCTTTGAGAATATTCCAAAATTAATATGCTAAACATTAACTAAAACATTATAATTATTAAGATAATATCATTTCTAACTATTTGATTGGTTGATAAAAGGGGTAATTACAAAGTGATTCCTATAGTTCCCTATCTTGCAAGGGACTAATAAGACATCGATTGTGGAAAATTCATCAACAAATTTATATTATATTCTAGCATGGGATGTTTGCATAGAGATTATGTATCTATGGAAAATTATTAAAGACCTTATAGTATCAAAACTCAGTCCCATACATTTATGTATGGATAGTCAAATTAAAAACAATATGTTAAAGAAATAAGTATTTCATAAAAAAATATAAACACTTAGATGTCAAATATAATTATTTTAAGATGCTGATGAAAAAATTAATGGGATGGATTTTTTTATGGTTGTATTTAATAGATCTGACATCTTCACAAAACCCTTTGATAGAGTGAAGTTTGTGATTCAAAAGATAATTTGATATATGTCAAAGGATTTAACTTTAGAATGCATCAGGGTTTATTAGGACTTGTTATAAATCTATTTATATTTTAATAAATAATTAATGTATTGGGGCATACATATCTTATTAAGACACCCTCTTAGTTATTAATTTGTGATTAGTAATAAATTTCTATGGGTATTTTCCTATGAATAGCTTATTAAGTTAGTTGTAGGAAGTAAAAATGGATTATTGAATTGGTAAATTTATTTATACATGTTTCTTTGTAAACAAAGGGTTAAAATTACATACATCTGTTTATATCTTTATTTTCAAATTTTGAAAATAATTAATTCCAATCCAAGTGGGTGAAAGTTTAAATATGTTGAACTAACTCCTCAAGAATGATCAGTTTTAATAAACTCTCTCAAATAAGAAATTCCAAACTATATAATATATAATCTCTAAAATCTGATGTGTTAGTTACTTGTTTGAACATAATTTAATCAAAATTTAGATATCTAAAAACCCTAGGACCTATCATATGTTTCGTCATTAATATTTTAATATTCAAGGCCAATATACATCTAATTCTATAATAAACCTAAAAAAGAGACCAATCCTCAATGGCCAATATGAATAAATTCTAAGAGAAAACATCTAAGAAAACTCCTTAGAAATACATAATCATTTGAACTCAATAGGCAAAGTACCAATATATGTCTAGGTAGATCATATGAATACAACAACCCCATACATAATCAAACTATGGTATACATCAACCAGTATGGAAATTTTAAATCCAAGTATGTAAAAAGAATAAAAATCAAACATGTGAATCAAAAGTATGCATACGTAACATAAAAAAAACTAATCACATTGACAATAATCAACACTTGAGCAATAATATACACATACATGTGCTCTAATCCTCAATAAAAAAGTAATATGGACACTTAAAGTGAAGAAAAAAATCATGAAAAAGTAGACACATAAACATTCAATAAAATATCTAAGAACTCAACATAGTATTAAAAAAATGTGTCACATGATTATCACTTGTGAATAAAGAAGTAATGTTCCACAATATTCTAAAAATAAACAATCATTTAGGAAATCATATCCTCATTTTATGTCTCAATCAATATTTTACTTTGCAAACCATAAATACAATATGTGCTGAAATACATGATGAATATATACATTCATAAGCTAATATATTGATATACATATTTGGAGTATCATTATAGTTCATATAAAAAATAAATGGACATGTAAAAAATCTATTGACAAGCTTTGTATCAACTGAAAATTTCACTTAAATATCCACAAAGTTAAGGTATAAAATATAAATTCACATAATAATAAACAATCCAATGCTCAAAACTTGAAATATGAATCATGTTCTTCTTTACTAGATTAGATTGGATAGCCTCTAGATATAACCCATCATAAAAGGGATGGTATATTATAATATATGATTGAAACAAAAAATATTTAACCTTATTGTTAACTTACCAAAATGAACCCTTTTAGAAAAGATTTTTTATACCTTTCCAATTTTAGGTTAACATGGGATTAGTCCAAGGCTACGGGTGGCCTGTAGGTGGACTAAACCCATGCTACCCCAAACTTGGAAAGGTATAAACAATCTTCTCCAAAAGGGTACAGTTTGATGAGTTAATGTTTCTAACACACCTGATGGGACCAATATTCAAGTGAGTTGGAGCACATACTTGTATTATGGATGATATAAAAGAGATTCAAGTACTCTAGTGGTAGATCTATAGTCAAGTTTCATGCCAAAGTGGTCACAAGGCCTTCATAAAAAGGTAAGGAAGCTAAGTTTATTGAGTTATATTTAAAATTTGATAGGATAAATAGGTACCCTAGGTTTAATCCTAATCCTACACCCCCTAATTATCCTGGTCCTTCTCAATAAAATACTACTGTAACCCATGCACCTCCAATGGATATGACTAGACATAAAGATTTTGTACCCTTTAATGGTGGAATCCCCTTTAACCTAAACCAATTTGATGATATACCTACTACTGCACTTAAGATCCTCCCATATTTCATAGGGTAAAACTCTACCACCCCTTTTGAACATATTATAGACATAGCCAACCTCTAATCAGTTCACATTGTGACCCAAGAAAATATGGCAATGAGGTTAATGTCTATTTCCTTGAGGGGTAAGGCACTTCAATGGTATAGGGGATTAACACCTACTTATATAAACACCTAGGATAATTTGGGGAACACTTATGCAAACATTTTGAGAATATAAGTGACCACTTGTCTCTAGTCGAATGACTCACGACAATCAAAAGAGCTCCCCAAGAGTCTATGGTAGAATTTAATTATAGTTTTTAGACAACTTGTGATAGGATCCTAGAAGTAGTCAAGCCCACCCAAACTATACCTTATTGTACTACTTAAGAACCATAAATTTTGATGTGGCAGTCATGATATAGTCCATGGGAGGTAATTCACTATCGTATGCTTATGAAGTGGCAATAAGGGCAAAAATTATCTAATAAAAGAAGATAAGATTACCCCAAGACCCCTCATGCCATTGTTCCTAGAGATAAAACCCTCTATGCCTACCATTACTCCCCTACCAACATAAACTAATCATGATAAAAAAAATGTTAATCAGGTAGATAGATTGTGTATGATTGAAGGGATTCTTAAGGTATAAAGGAATAAGATAGTGACCTTGGAGAGGCAACAAATTCCACCTCATAGACCTTAATAAGCCCCCTATCAAGCCCCTTATCAGCCCTATCAGTTTAATAGGCCTCGATATCAACCTAATCCATAAGGTCAATGGTAGATCATTCAAGCAAAGCCCTATAAAAGCTTGAAACCCAATTCTGCTAGCACATCTATAACACCAGTGCCAACTCAAAATAACTATTCTCAAGGTCAATTGCCTACATAATTGGGGAAAACTCATGATATGTCAATCACTCCAAGTGGTTATTCTTGTCAAGCCTATTTCATGAAATATAATTAGGCTTCTCCAATACATGACAGTCAGCTTCCTACACAACAGAAAGGTCCTTTTATGTAACATGGAGAGACTACCTTCATGACTCAGTATGAGATGTTAAATTAAAAAGTAATGAGTAGGATCAAAGAACCATCAGAGACCACTTTTGTTAACTTAGAATAAGGAGAACATTATTTTAAACAATGTGCAACCAATCATCTTGGAGGTGTAACCAAGGTGGAAAGTCTTATTACAGCCCATACAAGGGAGAAAAGGAGAGTAGTTAGCGATGATTTAGAAGTGGAGATAAAATTCCCTCCATCATAAATATTACCTCAAGAGGTTAATGGACAAAATTTAGTCCCTAAGACTCCACCAAATCATAAAGTTCAAGATGAGAAAGGGAATAATTATAGAGGTCTATTCGTACCTTAATTCACCTAAGCTTCAAGTGGTATTGTTACTCCTAAGTTGTAGTCAAAGGCTCCCATATATAATATTAGCATTGTGGACCATATGAAGAATTCCCATGTTACCATACCCATGTGGGACACCTTGTTTGTTTGAAGATGAAAGGATCTCCTCCTCTAAGAGCTATCCAAACGTCACATTTTGGACAAGCAAGCATAAAAGGTAGGTGCAGTCCTAACCAATACCAATTAGTCTAATGAGTATCAAACACCCAAGGTAAACTAACACCCTCTTTTTTATCTCTCTATCATTATAGGTTATTCCCTAATACACAACTTTATGATAGATAGTGGGGCTAGTACTTATGTCATGCCTAATTTTTTAGTAGATAAGTTGGGGCTAAAGTATGAACCTAATTCTAAAGGGGTCTTACAACTAGATGGGTCTCCTATTAAGACTTTTGATATACTTAAGGACCTAAAAATTGTCTTAGTTACTTGTCCTAACTATACTACATCACAAGATGTTATGGTAGTTGACCTCCCTCCTTACTTTGCCTTATGTTTGTCTAGGGATTTCACTACCATGATAGGGGGATATATATCTTATAAATGGTATTATATGGTCTTTAGGACCAAGTATGGGTCAAAGGTCACCATAATGTCTAATCCTATCTCTAGGTTCCATATATATTCCTACATGACTAATTTCTCTATGTTAATTGCACTATCATAGATTAAGATGAACACCTCAATGATTAAGATCCAATTGAATCAATTAAAGGTATATCACATTTGATTCTTGATTTATGGGGGGAAGATAACCATGGATATGATACATACAAAAACATTGAAGAAGTAGGTTTGGGGGTATATTGTATGCATGAGGAAGGGGCTGTCATACTAGATCTTACTATCCTAATCTAAGACAATGATGGAGTGTGGATTTTATTCTTTGATGGATTTAGATCCAAGAATGGAAGTGGGCTAAGTGTCATGCTTGTCTCTCTTTCCAAACAAAGTTACTTTTTTTCCCTAAGGTTCCAATTCAACTTCACATGCAACACAACAAATTATGAGGCCCTCATCCATGGGCTGCAATGGGAAAGAAAGATTGGCATTAAGCTCCTATAAACCATTGGAGATAGTGAGTTAGTAGTGAATTAAGTGAGATGTTAGAATGTAGTCAAGAATCTACTCTTTAAGGCATACAATAATAGGTTTTAGGACCTCTTAGAACACTTTGAGGCTTTGACATTTGCTCAATTCCAAGAGAGGCCAATCAATATGTGGACAAGTTAGCATCCATAGGAGAAAAATATGATATTCCAAGTGGGGTCAATGACATCAAATAGTAGTCTCAAATCAATATAGTATGCAAACCTTTAGTTTTTGACAATGAGGTTAGCTGGTAAGTATTTATGACAATAAGATAGCATGTTTATTATAGTAGGAGGTATAATTCTACTCAAGAAACCAAGGTAGATTACATCAATAATATGGTGATCAGATTGTCCAATTGAGGAAAAAAATTACCTAAGGGATTGGTGACCTTGGAAATTATATTCAATGAAGATGATCAACTAAGGAAAGATAAAGTTAGTAAATCAACAAAGAAGGAACACTATGAGAAGGTTACTATTTCCAAAGATAGGCTACTCAAACTAGGAAAAGTGAACACAAAGGAGGAGAAGGTAGCCTTCTTAGAGTTATGTCAAGAATTTTTAGACATATTTGCTTGATAATACAATGAATTAAAGGGTTTTTACCCTAGTTTGGCCCAACATACCATATATTTGGAGGCAAGTGCTAAGTTTTTGAGACAAAAACAAAGATTGATTAACCCCAAGATTGAGATCCTCATAAAGAAAGAGTTGACCAAGCTCATTGAATCCAACATCATATTCCCAATCAAACAATATTCATGGGTTGTTAATCTTGTGCCTTTAAAGAAGAAGAATGGGGAGACAAGGTTATTTGTAAACTTTAAGGATCTCAACAAGGTGTCACTATGAGATCAATACCCCTACCATCCATGGATCAAGTTATCTAAAAGGTTGCAGGTTCACAACCTTTTTCCTTACTTGATGGATACTCAGGGTACAATCAAGTGTTAGTGATGGAGAAGGACAACACAAGGCTGCCTTCACAACCAAGTGGGGCACTTGTGCTTAAAATAAGATGCCATTTAGGTTGCCCAATATAGGGGCCACATTCCAAAGGGAAATGGATGTATCCTTCCAAGGGATCATTAATGAGATGGTGTTCATATAACTTGATGACATCATAGTATTTTCCAAGGATCCCAAAGATCACTTGACACACTTGAGGTTAATATTTGATAAGTGTAGGTAGTATGGGGTCTCCTTGAATCCCAAAAAGTGTATGTTTATAGTTTAGAGATTAGACTTCTAGGCCATATTACCTCAAAATAAGGCCTCTCTATACAACCTGAGAGAATAAGTGTAACTTCCCAAACACAAGAATGGATTGAAAAGTTTTCTAGGTAAAATAAACTTCATCAAGAGGTTTATCCTTGGGTTTAAAAATTTGGTAAGGCATTTCACCTTTATGTTAAAGAAACATACAAAGTTTTTATGGAATAATGAAGGGAAAAAAAGATTTTAAGCCATCAACAAGGCCATTTCCAAAGAACCCACCCTCCTCAACTCTAATTTCTTAATTTAATTTTTCTTATATGCCTTATCAACCAATGATACTATTTCTACCATGCTTATGTAGTAAAATAGTGAGGGACTTGAACATCCTATAGTATTCTTTAGCCAAGCATTGAATGGGTGTGAAGAGAGGTATACATTTATGGGAAAACATTTACTTTTAATCATGAGAGGTATCAATAAATTTAGACACATGGTTTCTAATAACAAAATCTATGTCATGGTGGTTCACCCAAGCATTAAGGACTTCATCCTTAACATATACTTGAGTGAAAATAGAGTTGGTTAGGTGACCAAATACATAGAATATGACATAGAAGTGAAGGTAAAAAAGTTGGTAAGGGGTAAAAGACTATATGAACACTTGACAATAGATGTGAATGAGGATAAATAAGTGGGTTTAGCAATCCAAAGTGACCCCAAGGTAGCTGCACCTATATCTCCCTCCAGCTGGACTCAAGACATGGTGAGATTCCTTCAAATGGGAGAATATCCTATAGGATAAATAAGACAAGAAGGAGGTATTATAGACCAAAATACATTCCTTATATATTTATTAATGGATTGATTTTTAAAAAATACCTTGATGGCATGCTCTTAAGGTGTGTAGAAACTAACCAAATTGACAAACTCTTAAACTAGTTTCATGATGGGCCTACAAGAGGGAACTTTGAAGAAAATAATACAACAATAAGGATCATAAGAGAAGGATAATTTTATCCAAGTTTTTTCAAGTACTCTCATGCTTGGGTTAGGAGGTAAAAAAAATGTGCTATGTTCACAAGAAATCAAAGACTAGTTGCCTTACCCCTCAAGCCTATTCAAGTGGAGAAACCCTTCATGTAGTGGGGCTTAGACTTTGTAGGTATGATTCACCCTCCATATAGTGGAAGAAATAAGTGGGTATTAACTACTATAGACTAATTTACTATGTGGGTGGAGGTAGTTACACTTAAAGAGGTATATGATAACTTAGTTTTGGAGTTCTATGACAATCTAGTGACCAAATTTGGGGTCCTATCCAACATCATATCAGATAATGATCTACCCTTCAGTAGTAAAAGGGTTAGTGAATGGGATCTCAATGACAACATATACCTTATTGTTAGGTTGTGGAGCTAAAAGCTTCACCAGGATGTAAATAGGAGGAGGTTGCTGAGTTATAGGCAATCAACGTCAGTCTGATCAACTGACGTCGGTCATCTTTAGTGTTCACAGTAACTGACATCGGTTATGGGTTGGCCAACATCGATCAGATAGGAACTGACGTCGGCAACCTGTGTGTGCATGCATTTTCATGTGACTCCTGAACTAGTCTATTTTTGGACGGAGTGTTTGTTTGCATGTGAAAGACTAATTTTAGTCTTGGAGCTGTGGTTTTAATTATTGTAATTAGAAGTCTAATTATTATTTGTATGGGATCTATATAATAGACTCATGGGCTATATTATAAAGTGTGGTAGATAGAGAGAGCAAGGTTAGCTCCTCATAGTGCCACAGTGCCAATTGTGTATGATTAGGTAGATCTGTGGGAGAGCAAGATGTGGTAGAAGATCCACAAGGGTGCTGATTTGGGAGAATCATAAGGACTTGGTGAGGTAAGGACAAGGGTTCTTTCAGGTGTGTAAGATCTAGGTCGGTAGGTGTGCAAGGCCAGGTTGATCTCTGGTGTAGCAAGATCAGGTTAGATCTACATGGGTAAGTAAGATCAGTTGATCTGCAAGTGTGTGTGTGTGTGAGAGATCTAGGTTTATAGGTGTGCAAAACTAGGTTGATCTATAGGTGGCAGCAAGATCAAGGAGATCAATAACACAATAGGGAGTAAGATCAGATGAGATCTACTTGGAGTGCATTGTGTACTCAGACTTGGAGTATGTGTGTATACTCTATGGTACTGGCAGTAGTGATACTAACTAGTTGGAGGTGAACAACAACTCTATGTTTGAGTTGTTTGTTGTGACCATAATTGAGAGAGAGAAACTTGAAGAGATTTACTATTTATGCCTTAGAGGTGTGGGAGCCCTAGAGGAGTGTAAAGAAGATTGTGGCATCTTCTTTGTTGTATTTCCTTCTAGATGAGTATTAATACAATTGGGTATTGTCTCTCATATTCTGTATTGTTTCTAATTTCTAGTTACTTGTTACTTCTGGTTAAATTCTATGTTTAGTTGCTTATACAAGGTAATCAATTGTGCTCCTAATGCTGATAGTGGAATTAGAGCTGTTTGTTGTTCTAGATTCCTGACAAAGTGGTATCAGAGCGAGGTTGCAGGGAGCAGGTTTGTGTTTGATTATAGGTCACTCTCAGGGATTTCTGATTGAGTGGGAGTAAAGCAATGGTAGAAGAAAGTAAGCTAAGAATGGAGGAACTCAATGGCAAGAATGGTCAATTATGGTATTATGGAAAGAAAGAGTAGGTAAAGAAAGATTGCTTATTGGTAGAAGATCAGCATGAAGGAAATAAAGAAGCATATGTTGCAGGTATTATTGCACTGGTTGTTCTTATATGTTCCTTGGATAAAGTAGAATCTTGGCTTATAGATTCTGTTGCCCCTTTCCATGCAGCCCCAAATAGAGTATTTTTCCATGTTAAGGTCCATAGAGACTTTGGAAAGATTTATTTAGGGGTTGGTGAGCCTTGTCAAATTGTTGGCAAAGGGGAAGTGCAGCTGAAATTGCAGATGGCCAACACATGGGTGTTGAACAACGTCATGCAGGTCCTAGTCTTGAAGATGAGGCTAATTTCTTCAAGAAAGTTGGGTGATGAGAGATGCACAGTAACTCTCACAGTGGATGCACTTGAATTAGCATGTGGTAAGAAAGTAGGTACTCTTTATCTACCTACTTGTATTACTGAGTCTCCTTCTATTGCGAAGACATGGCTTTGTAGGCTTGGTCACATGAGTAAGAAGGAGATGCATGTTCTTAAGAGGAAGTCAGATGTCTTTGACAAACTTAAGAACTGAAAAGCCTTGGTGTCCTTAGAGGAGATGATGGATAGAGATCAGCTAAGGGGACTGAATAACTCTGAGCAGGGCAGTTTGGATAGGGTTTTGATCCAAGGTAAGCTCATGGGTAAAAAGTCATCACTCACAGGAAAACACAGGTACCAACGTCAGTCAAGGGGAAATGACATCGAACAGGTAGGCACCGATGTCAGTCATGTGCAGACAGGTAAAGTCAGTGGTGTCGGGTAAGTGGCTATTGGCATCGGTCAAAGAATAGACATCGATGACTAGGTGGACACTGATGTCGATTAGGGAACCAACGTCAGTGATCAAGTGGGATCGACATCGGTCAAGTGCAGACTAGGGTCAACCAAGAAATGGATTTTGGGCAGACAGCAAGCTATCAAGGAGTCTCAAACGCCCATATGGAGGACTGAAAGGGCAAGTAAGCCTCAAATTCGGTATTCACCTTCTTTATACTACTTGAATAGGTTGCTCATTGATGGTCAAGAACTAGGAACTTTTAAAGAAGTAGAGTAGGTAGAATCTAGGAAATAGTGGGAGCATGGCATGAATGAGGAAGTTGATTCCTTGGAAAAGAACCAAACAGGAGATTTGGTAGAGTTTCTAGCCGAAATGAAAGCACTGAAAGATGAATGGATTCCTTGGTTAAAGAAGAGAGAGAATGGACACATGAGATGAAAGGCTAGGTTATATGGTCTTAAGCAGGCTACAAGATAGTGGTACAAGTTTGACGGGTGTATGACAAAGCATGGCTTTAGTTAATGTCAATGTGACCATTGTGTTTTCTTTACCAGGTTGGATAATGATTGCAACATTATCTTGTTACTATATGTGGTGTATATGCTTGTTGCAGGGTCACACATGCAGGGAGTTGTTGAGCTAAAGGTAAAGTTAGTTCAGTGGTGTGCCATGAAGGATTTGGGAGCAACAAAATTCTTTGGCATGATTATTCCTAGAGATAAGGAAGATCACAGGTTGATGTTGTCTCAGGATGATTGTGTGAATAAGGTAGTGTAGGATGCAGAACTAGCTAGCACACCTATGGATGGACAGTTCATAGAACAGGGTCCCCAATCACATGATGAGGTTGAGTACATGTGTACTAGACCTATTGTTGCCCCAGTAGTAGTTGTTGTCAGCAAGTTCATATCCAATTCAAGAAAGAAGCACTGGAGAGTAGTTTAGTGGGTTCTCAGGTATCTGAGAGGGACCAACAGTAGGTATACATTGTATGTAGGGTCAGGGACTTCACTACATAGGTATGTAGATTCTGATGTGGTAGGTTACTTGGATGACATGTGGAGCACCACAGGATGTGTGGTGGTTGGTCTTCAGGATTGATCTTAAAGAAGGATACAAGCCAGGAAACAAATTAGATGATGTATAGGTATAGGTGTAACTGTTTATCTCCAAGTGGGAGATTGTTAGGTTATGGAGCTAAAAGCTTCACCAGGTTGCAAATAGGAGGAGGTTTCTGAGTTGCAGGAAACTGACGTCAATCTGATTAATCGATGTTGGTCATCTTCAGTGTTCGCAGTAACTGAAGTCGGTTATGGGTCAGCTGACATCAGTTAGACAAGAACCGATGTCAGTAGCCTGTGTGTGCATGCGTTTGCATGTGACTCCCAAACTAGTCTATTTTTGGATGGAGTGTTTGTTTGCATGTGAAAGACTAATTTTAGTCTTGGAGCTATAGTTCTAATTATTGTAATTAGAAGTCTAATTATTGTTTTTATGGGATCTATATAATAGACTCATGGGCTATATTGTAAAGTGTGGTAGATAGAGAGAGCAAGGTTAGCTCCTCATAGTGCCATAGTGCCAATTGTGTAGGATTAGGTAGATCTACGGTAGAGTAAGATCTGGTAGAAGATCCATAGGGGTGCTGGTTTGGGAGAATCATAAGGACTTGGTGAGGTAAGGACAAGGGTTCTTTCAGGTGTGTAAGATCTAGGTCAGCAGGTGTGCAAGGCCAGGTTGATCTATGGTGTAACAAGATCAGGTTATATCTACATGGGTAAGTAAGATCAGTTGATCTGTAGGTGTGTGTGTGTGTGTGTGTGTGTGTGTGTGAGATCTAGGTTTACAAGTGTGCAAAACCAGGTTGATCTACAAGTGGCAGCAAGATCAGGGAGATTAGCAACACAATAGGGAGCAAGATCATGTGAGATCTACTTGGAGTGCATTGTGTACTCAGACTTGGAGTATGTGTGTATACTCTGTGGTACTAGCAATAGTGATATTGACTGGTTGGAGGTGAACAACAACTCTGTGTTTGAGTTGTTTGTTGTGACTATAATTGAGAGAGATAACTCTTGAAGAGATTTACTGTTTACACCCTAGAGGTGTGGGAGCCCTAGAAGAGTGTAAAGAAGATTGTGGCATCTTCTTTGTTGTATTTCCTTCTAGATGAGTATTAATACAATTGGGTATTGTCTCTCATATTCTATGTTGTTTTTGATTTCTAGTTACTTGTTACTTCTGGTTAAATTCCATGTTTAGTTGCTTATACAAGGTAATCAATTATGCTCCTAATCTTGACATTGGAATCAGAGCTATTTGTTGTTCTAGATTCTTGACACTTATCAATTACTTCAACTACTATCCATAGGGTAATGGACTTGCAGAGTCCACCAACAAGAATCTAATTAAGATCATAAGGAGAACTATGGAGGATAATCAAAGGGAGTGTCATACCAAGCTAAGGACAACCTTATGGGTAAATAAGATAATTCCCAAGAGGGATATTGGAAATTCACCATATCTTATTATCTATGGTAGAGAGTCAAGGCTATACATATCACTTGAACTACCAGCCTTGGAACTTATACACCAACTTGAACTCATGGAGAATGATGTAATGGAGGTAAGGATGAATGAATTGAGTGAGCTAGAAGGGATAAGAGATGATGCTATGCATGCTATGTGGTCTCATTAAGATCAGGTCAAGAGGTCATTTTCCAATATAACTTCTTCAAATACCTTTTAATAAGGTGATATTATACTTAAGTGGGATGAATACTTTGCTAAACCACGTAAGGACTCAAAGGTTGATAGTTTTTGGAGTGGACCATATATTATTACTAGCTGAAAAGAACATAATGTTTTCTAATTATCCAAGATGAATGGTGAGGAAATCCTTATCCTTATAAATGGGGTGTTCCTTAAGTAATGTTACTATAAATCATAAAACTATCATGTACATAGTAGTTTAGGTTTCCTTCTTCCAAGTGTTGTAATACATGCTTTGTTAGTAGCTTCTCTTCTTGTGTTCTTGTTGCTTTCTTTTTATGTGTCCTTATCATGTTCCTTTGTATATTTTTGTGTGTCTTATATAGCTTGTTTCAATCCTTAATGTCTATAAGATATTGGTCATGAGGTGTTAGTTTAGTCAAATAATCTTTCATCTAAAACATGACTAATATACAAGAGATCCTATGTCCTCTTGACCAAAAGGTAGCTCAAGCCTTTAGAGTCACTAGTAATGTTGACTTCTTTCTACCCTTGGGCTTAAAAATGAGTCAAATTATGCAATGACTACCTAAGCTCATATTGGTCACCCTCTTATGTCTCTTGAAGTGTTAAGGTAGGCCAAAAGGGGGATCATTGGTTATCATGTCAAGGCAATAGGTTCAAGTGAGGTGGTATGTCAAGATGTGTTATGGTGGTTGTCTTTTAACCCTTTTAGAGCATGTGTCAAGTATTTAATCTATGCTATTTATGTATAATGGACCATGTTAGGTCTTAATATGATCATTATGACCCAAATCATTCACAAAAGGGATGACCTATGATGATTGCAGCCATAGCCAGCCATGTGAGCATGCCGATAACATACAACATGAGGCATAATTAAGGATATTGGAGACCAATATGGAGGAGTATGTTTGACACTTGTTTAAAACCTTGTTAGTATACCTTAAGGTTATTTAGCAAATATTAAGGTATCTCATTTAATTGATGTTTCACTTAGAATTATGCATGTATTCACCTTAAAAGGGGTGTTTGACCATGGAATGATGTTTTTTGACCTTAAAACACCACTAAAACTATAAATTATGCTCTCAAAGGTCTCCATTATCACCATAATCCCATGATCCAATGTTTCATATGCAAAAAAAGTGTCCTTTCATAAATCAAATGCTTTTATTTTCCACTAAAAGGGGCCCACACATGGCAAAGAGTGGATTTTCACCTTACCTCCATGCATATTCCCTATTTTGGATGCATTTTGACCCCTATTTTCCCTCTTGTTGCCCACCAATAACATTTCAAGGTCTGAAAACTTTAGAAAATGCAAGAAACTAGGGTTTTGTAGGTGTTTCCAAGTGTGTATAATATGGTGATGGTTATAAAAGGTTAGGTATGTGAAAAAGGGACTCGGTTAAAACATAATGTAAGTAAATCCAAGAGTTTCAAGTCAAAAAGTGTCAAAAATTGATCCCTCCTTTCCATCATCCTCCTTGGAAGCCTTAGATGGCCTTTTAGGTTCTTGTTCAGTACGGATATGAGAGAGAATCTAGTGACCTAAGATCTTAGACATAGGAAGGGGGTCTAATGACCTTCTGATCCTTAACATTATTTTTTATAATTATGACCTATGCTTTATGAGAAATGGTTAAGAACTTAAGGCAATCAAACTGGCCTTTTACATCCACATAGGGTAAATATTAAAATGGTTTTAGTGTCTTTCTAGGATGGTTGAAGAAAATGGTGGTTGTATATGTATTTTAAAAGTCCTCAAGGTCCTTCCATTGCATTTTCACCCCTGGTTCACACATGGGAGTCCATAGGATTAATAAAACTTTAGGGTGTCACAAGTTGCATATTTTAGGCAATGTTTCCTTGATGATGAAAGATCTTCAATGCACATATCTATAAAAGAGCAATGATTTAAGGTTGAATGATGATTTCCCAAAATCATTAAGGTCTTTTTTCCTACTTAACATAATGATGATCAAATGAGCCTTCAAATTATTCAAGATCTTGCCTTCAAATGAGACTACTGGTGTAAGTTGACCTTTAGTGTAAATATGGATTAAGTATTTCATGGTGATGATTGTTAAAGGTCATTGGAGTACCACAGAGGTAGCAGGGGTGTTGTATTCATGTGGAGGAGTCCCTATTTTAGAAATAACAACCCTCATTATGGCTCTCATGGGCAAGAAAACATGAACTAGTCTTCCAATGTCTTCACATACCTATTTAAAAAAATTTAAGGTTCATTAAAAGAGTTTAAGGTATTCATGGAATTCTAGGTTTCAATTTATCCCTTCATGTGTCTAATTAACCAATTCCAAATGTTTCACCTTGTTAAATAGATGAATAAGCATGTCTAAGGTCCCTATAGGTAGTATTGAAAATGAGTCAATAGTCCATATCACACCTCTCAAAAGACACCTATTGTGTAATAGTTTCTTCAAGCCATTTCACCTATTAGTAAACATTGGTATCTGAATTTAAAACTTCAAATAACATTGTCATCACCATATATAATTTTAAACCCTTTGTCCAGGCTTAAAGTATGGATATAAGTTCAAATGTTATATAAAACCATCAAGGGACATTGGGGATATGAATAAAATATCTATTAGAGTGTGGATACTATTGAAAGTTACGACCATATTTAGAAGACCAACTTAGGCCTAGCCTTCAAAAGGGTTTTCTAAGACCATCATACTACTAAATCCATACAATGCAAGGATGGACCATGTGTGGTAAAGATGACTAACTAAAGAGTGTAATTTGGAATCAATTAAGGTCAATTGGGACTCAATAATATAATTAAAGCAATCCTTTTACTCAAGGGCCTGATTAAGGATCCCCTTGATAGTCAACATAAGTAAAACACTACCTACAGGACTGTAGATAGTCTATCCCCAACATTGAACATGAAATGATATATTCACATAGAGGGAGAGATCAAATAAAGATGCAAAACATATAGGTCATGTTTTTTGAGAAGTAAATAAACTTGAAGGGATGACCAAGCAAGCTCACTCAGACATGAGAAGTGGCCTAGGTACATCCAAATTTTCCTGGCTAGTTAGAATGACTAACTAATGTTAATAGAAATGAAAAAAAAAATATAAGGTTAACCCTAGGCTAATTATGGTAGTCATTCTCCTTAGGGTTCCTAATATTATGATCAATCATAAAGCTACCTTGTTTGGGTTGGACACTCATGACACATAGACTTCAATACCTGACTATACAAGAGTCTTGAGAGAAGGATGGAGGGGAAACTTAGCGTGAAGGTGTGGTAAAATATTGAATACACTATATGTAATCCCCCAAATTCTACTCATAGTTAAGAATATAATACATAGGTCCTACCTAGGCCTCTAACATTGCTAACTCAAACACTTGGTTCGATCAATATCACTCAGGGTAGACCTACAAGGGAGAAGGAAAGATATGGTGGTTTAGGTAGTGGACAACAAGTGTAAAGGGTGAAAAAATATGGAAAGGGTTTTATATGGTGACATTGAAGTCATAAATTCACCTAAAAGTGTATTAGATCTCTCAGACTCAGTTAGGCCTATGGGACCTAAAGCCATCATTAGGCCTTAAAACTCCAACCTCCTCTTTATGGCATACCCAAACCCCCTAGTGGATTTAAGGTCATAATATGTGTATAGGGATGATATAGGTATTGAATAAGGTATTATATATAGATCATGGTAGGGAAGAGTCTATTTTAGTCCTATTACCCCTCATAATCTCCACTACCCTAGTCTATCATCTCAAACTACCAACTCTAATGCTCATACTCACATGAAATGATGACTTAGGCCTAATGATATTAATGGGAGTTGGGGACCCCTATGAATTCAATATAAATTGAGGAAAGAGTTGTAGTTAGGATCTCAAATATATGAACAATCCCTAATACTATATCTCACATATAATGCTTAACAAGGAGTTTGAAGGCTATCAACTTTCACTCACAACTCTCCATACAAGTTACATGGGACTAGGATTTGGTCAAGAGTTTTTAAGGGGTATATGGGATAAACTTCCATGGAAATAAGTTTTTGATTTAAAGCCTATAATCTATGAACCATAATTAAGATGATAGGTCACCAAAACCCTCTTTAAACCTTAATAATGACCCTATGAAGGAATTGCACCCTAAAATGATTTTAAATGAATTAATTGAGCCTTGAAATAATTTTAATGGTCTCCCTAGGTCACATGGGAAACCAAATAATCTACTGGTTGGCATGTGAAAACTATATAATGTATAGATCAAACCTAAATAGAGCTGATCCAATCCCATATCTAAGAAATTAAAAGATATGTGCACATTCTACATGTTTCTAAGGAGGTAGAGGGATTAAGAGGTCTCAAAGTGTTTCATAATGATTACCTTAAGAGGTTTCCACCTCTAATATCCACCTATAGACATGCTAAGGTGTCTAGTTAGAAGATTATCTATACATGAAGAATTAGGTGGCTAAAAAAAGCTAATACCAATTATCTAAATCCTATAGGAGATGGATTTCATACCCCAAGGGTTGCCAATTACCCTCATAACTATAGTTTGGAGGCAAAACAAAATAACCTTGTTATTAGGCCTATTGGTCTAATACCCTTATCAAGGTATGACTACTAAAGACTAAAATAGAGGACAAAAAGGGTTATATGAGACCTTATATCATCATGTAAGTACACTTAAAAGGGTTTTATATGAGCATGAGGTGTTAGTTTGTAGAAAAAATCCAATAGTTGGTCATTTTTGGCTTAAAACTATCTTGAAAATGCACAAAATACATGACGTTCACCCAAGGAGCACATTCTTGTGCTCATAACTATAAGAAAGTTCTAGATGGGCCACCCATCTACTAGGGGAATTTTGGGAGGGTTGTGTACTTGAATTTCTTGGCATTGGTTTTGCAGTTAAATCCTTTAGAGCTATGAACAATTGCTAAGAGTTTAAACCCTTCTAAACCTCCCTAAAACCCTAATAGAGAACCGATTGAGAAAATATTGAATAATTTACATTTAAATTCATTTAAATTGATTAGGAGACACCTTAAATTCATATTTGACTCTAAGGAGATCCCATCCATGCCATTGGTCTTTACAGATAGTTGTATAGACCCATTAGAAACATTATCTTAGTAATATTTTATGATAACTTTTAGGTGTAGAGTTATATGAAGAGTTAAATATTATGAAGGAGGATAGTATGAAACATATTTCACATTTTCAATCCATGAAAAACTCTTATTTCATCTTGGAAAGGATTCTATAGGTCTGGACTAAAAGGCTAGTCTAGATGTGTTAGTGTGAGGTGACTTAGTCACATAAATGAATAAAGTTGAAGGTGTATACTACTTGGAAGGTATAATTCATGGTATAATATGTTTTTTTATATGTGAAACATCCTCAATCATTCATATTTTAAGGTTATATTCAAACATCATGACCATTCAAGTAGCTAAAACTAAGATACTAGGCCTAATTTTCTAATAGGCCCATTTGATTAACTAAAAGAGGAGACTATTGGCATAGTGGAATGTTAAAGGAATAAATGCATGGTAATAATAATTTTGTAACTACCTCATGTAGGCAAGTATACCCATTTCCTATGCATAATGGAGGATGGATTAGTTTCCTAAGCCCCATTGACATGTAAAAGAGATATGACTACTTAATATTTCATGAAGGCCTAATTGAACCACTTTGGTGCCTTTATAACAGAAAAAATTAGAGTAGATTGACCAGGTTAGTGTGTTCATCCTATGTATGGGGTCAACCTTGGACAAAAATAGACATCCAACACCCTCAAAAGGACCCTTAAAGGCCACTCATCACCAAGGCAACACATGAGAGAAGTGTGGAGGATGGTTGTACCTACTAATTGAATGAATTATGGTCATTCATGACCTTATCCACACTATATTATCTTCTCCCTCTCGATTATGTTCTATAAATTGAGGCTCTAAAGCCATTGTATTCATCCCTTAGTTGGGTATGATGAAACTCTACCCAAATTATATCTTGTAAACATAATGAATCAATAATAAGGACTGCTTTAGATTTCCTTACTAGCTTAATGTGTTATGTGATTAATTATTTTCATAAGTGGTGAAGTTATATTATCCTTTATAGGTCCTTATCCTTACCTAGTTTCTAGGATGTCATTCTATGTAGGTCATATGATGTTCTAAAGTGTTGGTGACTGTATTTGAAGTGTAATATGGTGGGTAATGCCTAAAAATTTACCTCTCATCTATCACCTTAAATTTTCATCCATTTATAATAGCCTTTATGTGAATTAATAATTCCTAGGAGCCCCTTGAATTTTTTTTTTAATCACTAGTCCTTGTTTTATTCAAAAAGTGTTGATTAAGTATCAATTAGACTAGATAAGACATTATGGTGCATCACCTCCCTTTAGCCTAGGTTTTATTTCATGTATTATCTTATATCTCTTTTCATCACCAAATTAGTATTCTTAGGAATTGACCTCAATTCATGCACTAGGGGGATGGCCCTAAAACTAGAGGTTTAGTCCACCTATAGGTCACCCACAGCCTTTGACTAATCCCATGTTACCCCAAAATTGGAAAGGTCTTAAAAATATTTTCTAAAAGGGTGTAGCTTGGTGAGTTAACACTATATAGTTAAATTCAAAACTTAATGACATTATTTTAGGGTTTGAAAAGGAATCTCAATTTAGTCACCCATTCAAGTTTTCAACATAATGGGAAGAATATACCAACCTCAATATCATATTTTCAACTTAAAACTAAAAAACATAAATATGGGCCTAATCACCAATACCAAATGAATAGGAAGAGACAAAAATCCAATCTCCATAGCATCAAATACATTAAATCCTCACATCAAAAGTGAATTAATATTAATAGTTGAAACTAATGCCATTAAGAAAATGGTCATCATGAGCTAATATATAACACCTACAATAGAAAACTAATATCATTTCTCAACAAACATATCAAAATTTTCACCAAGAAGATCATCAAAATTAGTGTCCCAATTAGAAATAATTACCAAAGAGAGTTGATAAACACCATATAAATAAGAATTAGGTTCATGAACATAATAAATAGAACTATAGTTAAACTCTATAATATGATAAGTATAGTTCATTTGCCAAAAATACCAAGATACAATTAAGAACATAAATCAAAACATAATATTATGTCTCACTAGGTGGCAAAAAAATATTAAAAAATACTTAAAAAATAATTCATAAGAAAAATTCAACTCAGTTTCAAAAAAATTTAAAAGATGGATGCAGTATGTCATTTATATATATAAGATAAACATATATGTTTACTTTTTTTATTGGTAAAAAATGGGTATCGAAAGAGCCCATTCCTTTTTACAAAGAATAAAAAAGATAGAGTATGATAGTAATAACAACAAAAAATGAATAATAAATAGGATTGTAAAAAGCCACAAGAGTGAAACTACAACATAATGTCAACAAAAAAGAACTTTTGATCAATATATTGTCAACAAAAGTGCCAAGATATAGAGATATGATGATAAATTAACTAGTGGTCAACAAGGTCACATAGGCTCTCAACTCCTTACCAATCTTCCTTAAGTGACTAGAGTTGTTTCTCAAAGGAAGCTTCCTCAATGATCTCTATTTCCTCTTCTTGATTTATTTTCTTACCCCTTGTCCTCTTGCTAGGGACTTCCTAAATGTCCTCTTCTTTCTCAGCCTTAAAATTATATTTAAGGGTCTTAATGCTTGATCTAAAATTTTTAATGGTGGATTTACTAATAGAGATCACCTAGTCCACTTTCTTTTTGATATCTTGCACATCGTTTTCCACTCTCCCTAGCTAGTTATTACCATTATTCAATTATTCATTAATCTAAAAAATTTATTATAATAACTCCAAATGAACATCATCTTCTTGAGATTTTGTTTTATTAGTCGTTTTCTCCTTAATAATTTACAATTGTATGTCCATGAAGTATTTTTTGATCTTCTTATTTCCATTACGAAAAATCTTCATTATCCCCATTTGAAGCCTGAGGGCTTTCTCTATCTTTTCAATTTTCTCAACCTAGTCTATTTATCTCCCTATCTTCTTCTTCCCCTTAGATTTATGGGTGGCCTCACTTGACTTAGGTTTATCTTCATATAGATCTAGATCATTGAAATTATAAGAATGAAGGCCCATTATAGGTCATGATAACCATCATTAACATCAATGGGCTTAGACTGTGGAAGTTTATTTTTGCATTTAAACATGAAATAACTTGTCATATGGTCTAACCTAGAGGTCGACACAAGTTTAGAAGTTTGGCCTAGGTCTAAGGTTTTCAAAGTCTTAGATTTTTTGGAAATCTAGGAAACATTTACAAGGAAGTCCTTTGATTTATTGCTTAAAATATGGGGGGTTTTGATGGTATTCCTATTATAAGACATTAAATGGGAAGGACCTTTTCCCCCATAATGGATGAAATCTAGATTCACCTCTTTCCTATCAAAATATTAAATGATGGTATTTAACTCCTTTAAACAAATGGTTGGCTAGGCACTTTGGAACAATAGAAGGATAAAATCTTGGTGAACAAGAGACTCAATTTTCCATTCTTTGAATTCAAATTCAAAGTTATCTAAGGATAAAAGGAATAAGAATGGAATATTAATCAATTTTTTGTGCCTAAAGTGATTAAAAAAGTAAAAAGGGTAAGAGCATAGTATCAAAATATACATTCTAAAGTCACATATTTTATGATGTGATGATAGGCTTGCCCCCATGGAGTAGTAAGTGATGTCCTAAGTATTCCATCATCCATCTCATGAACCCTCTCTTTTTCCTTTAAAAATGAGTCGATATCCTTGTTCTTGCATCTTCTATGGTTAATTAATTTATATAAATAAAATCAATTTATTTATGAGGGATATTGGATTATTCATGACCTCTTTATGTTAAAAGTGTGAAACACTATTATTCTTTGACAAAACATCAAATCTAAAAGAAGTAAAGATAACTAAACTATCATGATTGATGATCAACAAGATCCATAAGGTTGATATCATCATCATCATAATCATCATCATTGGAATAAATTTGGAGATAAATGGCATCATTATCATTATGTAAATCATGATCATGTTAAACTATGGATTAAACTCTCCCATAAGACTTGGACAACATGTGAATCTATAATTTCCATTTAAAATGACATATCTATCCAAAACACACACACCTCATGGAATTATAAGGAAAGGCTTACATAAAATAATCCTTGATATAATTAGTATTTTTACACATGATATATAAGTATATAAGTCAAAAAAATTACTAAGTTATAACCTTATAATCCATAATGAGAATAAGGATAACCATGATTATCTTTGAGAGCAAACAATGGGTAAAAACAAAGATAAACAACATGACTCTCACATAGATAACCATAATAAGTATGGAATGGTTTGAAATATGAATATAAAAATGACCAATACAGACTAGACCAACACGATACTAATTTATTTTTAATGTCTCCCATCATCGCACTATACATGTAGGTTCCACAATACAAGTTGGAATATGTGTAGGTTCCATTATAAGTGTCTTAGACATAACAAATGAAGCTACAAAAGTATCATACACATGTTTATTTATTCATAAATATAAATTTATCAAATTTGTATTGTAGTCAAGTGGTTTCAGTTCCAAGATACTCATAATTAATATAAAATTATATAAATGTGTGATAAAACTACCTTTAACATTCTACAATTAAATAAACTTCATGTGCATTATGTTATAGTTTGGTATTTAGATTATTATTCATAGTGGTAACATGGCATTTGAGTATTCCACTATGTATTTTTGGTATCATTCACCATTCCTTCACCCATATAGTCAAATATCTAATCATTTATTTATTTATAAAAATAAATGAGAATACAATACAATATATTATGGTGATTTTCAAGTGGTAAAAGTATTGAACAAAGTAATCCATAATTACAATTCGTAACTTTTTAGTAGCAAAAAAATAAAAAATGAAAATGAAAAAATGTTAAACCAAAGGAGGAGGAGAAGCCTAAGCAATGGCATAAATTTGATAGTTGACCTATTTTTCATGAATGTTTCCAAGATGATTATATATTCTTTCAAATGTTAATATAATTCATAATAGAAGATAGAAACATTTTATATGTGAAGGTTCCACAATACAAGTTTGATTAGGTGTAGGTTACATACTAAGTGTTTCAAACACAACAAATGAATCTAAAAAAACATCATACAAATGTTTATTTGTTTATAAATAAACATTTATTAGATTTGTCTTGCATTTGAGTGGTTTTAGTTCCAAGACAATCCTAATGAGTATATAATTGTACAAATGTGTGATGGAACTACCTTTATCATTATAAAATTAAATAAGCATCATGTGAATTATGTTATAGTTTTTTATTTAGATTATTGTTGAGAGGGGGAACATGACATTTGTGAATTCCACTATGCAATTTTGGCATCATTCACCCATCTTTCATCCATACAATCAAATATCCAACCATTTATTTACTTAAAAAAAAGAAAAGAGAATAAAATACCATATTTTATGGTGATTTTCAAGTGGTAAAAGTCTTGATATAAGTAATCCATAATTACACTTTGTAACTTTTTACTATAAAAACATACAACAAATGAAAAAATATTAAACCAAAGGAGAAGTAGCCTAAGTCTAGGCCTAAATTTGACAGTCGACCCTACTATTCATATATACTCCTGTAAATTCTAATATAATTCATAATAAAAGGTATATATATGTGTGGTTTTTTCTAAAAATTTACCTTACATCTATACAATCTCCTAAAAAATTGATTGTATTTTATGATAAAAACCCTAAATAAGGAAGTACAATCATAAAATTCAATCTCTAGATTTAGTACAAATTTTAAACCCTCATCAATGGATACCTCTAACAATAATCTAATCTCATTTTCCTTGAACTCATTTATGTTTCTCTACTCCCATATATTTTTTGGATGAATCTTCTACATGGATCCCTAGTTGGATGCATATGTTTTATTTATATTAAGAATTTTTAGTAAATTTAACAAAATTAAGTATGAATCATGAGGATTATGATTATAAATTAAGAAATTGGATTTTAAGCCTATAAATAATCCTTATGTAGATTAAATGTTAGTGGTTTAAAAAATAACTAGGGAAAATAACTCTCTATCTTATTGGCACTCAAATAAATAATAATAAAATACCTCTCAATGAGGCTCTGACCTCTTTCAAAATTATTAGTGATAATATGAATAAATTTACATAGTGAAAAGCAAAGGATGTCACTTGAGACTCGATTAGATGGAATTTAGGTGTTTTGGTTATTTTACACCTAAGAGATATCAAAAATGTAAACTATGTATTAATTTAGATTATATAAAATATAGATATAAGAATGATAATATGAAATGAAAGGGTCTAATAGTTATTCCACTAGATTATTATGGAAATAAAGTCTAATTAAATGGACAAGATACTTAACTCATATAGACTATCAATAAATCAAAGAAGTGGATACCAGATTAAAAAGATAAAACATCATAAAATGAATAGATTTTGGAAGTGCAACAATGATTGGAACCACCTAGACACTATCGGTGAACTCAGAACCTATGGTATTTATAACCATCTAAATTTTTTGACGTCATCTACAAGCTCATGACCTCTCTAAGCTCATAGTACATGTGTGCCTCTACCTTATTTTATATAATTATGCTTCAGATGCTTACAAAAATGTATAATAACCACATAAAATCCTTCTCTTCCTATGTATCACTGACAAAACACTTATATGAATAAAACCTTAAAATGTGGTGAGTGTTTTTGGATTTGACTAACCCAAACTACTCCTTTTTGAATTGTTGATCATTTCCTAAATTATAATACTCCAAAGAAGGCTCAAACCCACATGTAATTCTCCTACTTGTGTGTGTGTGTGTGTGTGTGTGTGTGTGTGTGTGTGTGTGTGTGTGTGTGTGTGTGTGTGTTTTCACATAAAATCATGTGAATGTATGTCTAAATTAAATTCCACCTTGGTCATCATTTGGTACAAACATGTAAGTGATAAGTGTAATAAGAATTAGTCCTTAGAAACTTCAGAAGTAGGCTCAAATAATGTTAACATTATAATGTTAGCTAGGAGTCTCTATTAATCAATGAATTCTTATCCCAAAAAAAATATTTAAGGACTTTATATATAGTCATATAAAGTATGGATATATTGGCATGTAAAAATTGACCCAACAAGACCAAATAAGATAAAGGAGACTAACAACAAGGGTGATAAAACCAAGAAAAGAGAGAAAATAATGCTACTTATTAATAACTTAATATGAGTTTATTGGATCTATCCTTAAAAAAAAGAAAAGAGTCTAAATAAATAAGATAAGTTAGGGATCCCTATAATAGACTAAAAATATAAAGAGAGAATAAATGAAACAACATGCACTTAAACCAAGAAGACAAGAGAGAAAAATACCCAGACTAAAATGTCAATAAGTGCCTAATATATAATGAGTATATATGTGTAAAGTCACACAAAAATCATGGTGTAAACAAGGCTCATACCCAATTTGGGTGTCTAAAAATTCCCCTCCTTTAATATAGTTTTAATTTAAATATTAAATATTGATTTAAAATGATAAAATAAAATACATACTAGCATTTTTGTTTAAATTTTGAACTTTATTTTCCTAATGTCCCATAGTTTGCAATGCATACCTACAAGTAATCATGAATACAAGTAGACAAATTACTATCCTAAATAGATACCATTATAATTAAAATGAAAGATAAATAATTGAAATAAAAAAGAATAAATAAACTTGGTGGTATGTAGTCTTTTGTTGCTTCTAAAGTGTGTTCATGTTAATTGGAGTGTAAATGTTATAGGCCTCAAATAACCCAACTCATAAGGTGAAACTGATATAGCCTTATTTAATTTTTATCCAAAGAATCTAATAAAGGTGTAATGATAAAAACATATACTTGTATAACATATATCCATATGTAAAAATGGAATCTTGAAATCAGGTTCATATGTAAAAAAGATCAACTAATATAGATAAATATAGATTTAAAGTGATCACATAGTAAAATCATTCTCGATTGTTCCCCATAATTTTCCAAATAAAATAGAATATATATATATATATATATATATATATACACATGGATAAAATTCCATGCCCCAATGTCATCTATCTCTCCCTTAATGTCAACATAGAATGTCTCAATCATTCAACATAGTGATATAGAATTCTTTAGTTGTTCCTCAAAATAGAATACAATGTCACAACCTCTACTCAGATGTCTATTAGTTTAGACACTAAAAATTTGGTATTAGACACATTAGAAGGTGATTCTTAACCTATTTGTATCTCAAATGAATTTTTCATATGCATATGGCTTGTGCACACCCTTATCTTCTATCCATACAATTTTATGGGTTTTTCTTTCCCTATTTACTACTAGTCACCTACATAAACTCCCCAGTTTATGTTTAACCTATTCAATATCATACTCAAACTATCTATAGATCATCATATTAGTAAATTACTACCTTGTAGATGAGTTTATTAGAATTAGACAATTTAAAAATTATAGAGTTGTCTAACCATAATATAATTGTCTTTGCACCAAGGAACACTCATTTTCAAAACTTAAATTATCTTTATGGGTCAAACCATATGTTTTTCATGTCTATGGATTGATAATTTACCCTAAGAGTCCAATATAAATATACAATATATATAATCATATTTCAATCATCTAGCATCATCTATCATAATCAAGCAAGTACAAAGAAAGCCTATTCTAACATTTTGACATTCAAACGATTTCCCTAAAATTACCAATTCTATAATTAGTCACAAGTATTAGGCTCTACCTATGTTTGAATCACCTAAGTTAAGACAAATTTTCTATTTTTAAGTTTTGAAATTTATATTACATGGTGCATTAATAAAAGGAGCACCGTTACAAACATATACCTAATGGGTATAACTACATGCAATTTTAATTACCACTTCAGGTATAAGATACATAATTGACACATTGAGGTCATTTCAACTCAACCATCTTCCATTTTTGTAGGCCTAGACCTAGTTTCAAAATTGGATTTGTGTTTTGAGTTAAGGAGATAGGTTTTATATATTTACACACATAATGAGTGCCTAAAATTACATATGAAGATAATTTAAATCAAGCATAGTGACGTGTACCAAAATAGTGAGGCAAAAATTCATAATAATTACTTGAAAACATCAAACACCTCTATGTTTAGGTTAAAATCTAGATCTTGACATAATTATCTAAGCAAACCTAAACACTCATGTTCATGATCAAAGTGATTTCACTCCATTTTCTAGTTATTTTAGCCACCTAGAATCAATATATGACCTACACAGACTAATAAAATGTTAGTTATCTAAATCCACTTAGTAATTCCCATAATAGTAAGTGAAATTGTTCAATCATATTTTTCTTTTACATTCAAATAAGTATTTTATTTAAATACATTTAACAATCTAATGTGGTGAAAAATTTATATCTTATTAGATCACATTAATTAAAGGTAAGGTAACATTTAACCTATTTTTGCATTAAAGTTGATCTTAGTAGGAAAATATTTTAGAAATAATTTAGATTGTAATATATGGAAATAAATCATAAATCTAATGGTAACTATTGAAACTATTTAAATAATTACATTTTTTTATGGAAAGTAATAAGGAGATCAAAATACTTAGCTTTGATGTTTGAGTGATTTATTATTATTGTGTTTTGATAGTGGAAACAAAATAGAAGTAGGCCCATGATTTTTTCTAGATTTATAATTATCTCTGTATGTGCATAGGGTTAGTACCATCACAACTAGGAAGGAATGTTGACATTAGTGACTGAGGTTGATGCTACTATCCCAAGTAGGTTTGAATCTCTATGAATATACAATGCAGTGCACATGTCTGATGTGTCTTTGTATATTCAATATAGGATCATTGATTGTATGTGAAACTCCATAAATCAACTTCTTTCTCCTTGAAACTCTAAGTCTACTTCTGAAGGATGAAAACTGGTAAAAAGTGAGGAAGTGTAGTTGGGATAAGATGACTCTAATCACCCTTGTTGATGATTGATTATTTATGTATTCATTAATATAAAGTGGTAAGTCAACCCACATGTAGTTATTCCCCTTAGTGTGAAGGTGAAATTATGATCTTTTCCCATATGAATGCACCTAGAAATATCAATTTAATCTTGATAATGTTGGAACTTGATCTTACTTGGTGTGTTTTAGACTTGCACTAATGACCAATCTTAGTGATTGATTTTAAATTTAAGAAGAATAGGGTAGATTTACTTAATTTGATAATTTCTTACATCACCAACACACTAGGTGAATGGGCTGACCTAAGGAAATAACTTAATTTTGAAAAATAACCATTGCTAGGTGAAGGATGGTAATGTTTGCCTTAGGAAATTAGTGTCAATGTTAGTGGTTGATCTTTATGTTACTATCTGGGAGATAGAAATGCTAATGTTATATTTTGGGAGTGTATAGGTAGGATATTTCATTGATTTAACAAAGATTAGAATGTTCATATAGGTAAATAATAACAATCTATTATGGATTGGGATTATAACTAGCATGAAGGTGTGTAAGAATGATGAGTGAGAGATGTTTGGAGATGAACACACCATGTAGGATAAATTTATTTCAATATTGGCATTTCTAAGTGTCAAAATATAGATTTTAGTATCAACAAATACCCCCATTCTCTATTATTAGAATTCAATTATAAATATTAGAGTAAAAGTATAAAGATATGCCTAAGAGTGTACAATACACTTTGTATTTGGAAAAAGGATCCAAATGTGCAAGCTACTCCAAAAAATATATAATTAAAATGTAGTAGTCAATGTCTATAGAGTGAAACTATAAATCTAAATTATATTTAAAACTTGAAATATGAAATAGCAAGGAAGGAGTAAACTTGTATGTGAGTAATGTTTATTTCCATATAACTCATTAGAGATGCTTACTTATCAAATCATTGAAGAATTATGCTTTCTTAATGGTGCAAATGGAGAACATAGAAAAATTAAGGTTGATGAATCCCCAATTTGAAATTTAACTAAGGAAAGGACCATGGATTAGAGGACAAATGACCCAACCCATATATAACTAGGCCAACATTGATTCTATAATCCCAATGTATAAGGTGAGAATGTAGAAATGGGCTTTCTATGAGTAATGTCATCACCATTGATTGTGGCTGAACCTATATGTACATTACCTAAAAATCATGAATCAACCATTATAGGCAGAATAATAGACTCATGTTTGATCCACACTTAAAAATACTACAAATGTGAAAATGTGCATGAACCAACATCATGCTTCACTAAATGGTTTCAACTATAAACTATTATAATTTATAGGAAATATCATCATATCCAACTAAAATATGAAACAGTGTATATATGCAGGAACCAACATCATTTACAACTTAATTTTTCTTGTAAAATGGAGAACATGTGCCTTTCACATACCCCCAAATTTATCTAAAACTATATCAAGTTAAAGAATTTAACTTATGGAGTGAGAAAATGGAATACATATGCCATACATATGTCCCCAAACTTTGTTTAAAGACTATAAATAACTACCTAAATTTGATATCTGAATCATATTCAAACTCTAAAATTTGTATATTGTATCTAAATATTCTCATGGAGACTTTAACCACTATGAAAACACCCATAATATGCCCCCCTTTTGAGATGAGGGATGGATCTTGAAAGTCACTCATCTCAAAATAAAAGTGATTTGTATCATGTCATGCATAAATAAAATCTCATGTATAATCATCTCAACATGTGGAGAATATGCCATCATAGTAATGTATATAACATTAAGGTATGCAATAGAGGGTTGGGGCCACACACACATATATATATATATGGAGGGGGGTCCAAGATTGGGATATGGAGATAGATGGCTTGACCAACTTTAGGATATATATAATATGGGTATGCTATATGAGTTTGGGTAAGGTCCCCTATCTATATATGCAAAAAAGGTTGAGGATGAGGAATTAGGATTGGGAATTTAGTCTAATATCTCATCTATATAGAGGACGAGGGAATATGAATATAAATAGGGCACCAAATCTCTCCCCTTAAATATATAGGGTTATAGGGTGCATCTATATCTAAAATAAAAGTCAAGGTACCCCTACCCATATATATATATATATATATATATAAGGACATAACATTTAGATATTAATTCTATATTACTCCCTATACTATACTATACTATAAAATCTGCAGGGTGAGGTGGAGGGAGACTAAAGAGATAGGGAACCAAAATAGTAGGTGTGGGGAATGTTTGATAACTCTTCATACTCCTATTACTGTACTTGAGGGAGGATGAATTATATTTATATAGGGTAATACTACTCTATATTTTATTTGAATAGGGGGAGGAGGGGGATCCCTATATGTCTCTCTACCCTCACCCATATATATTAAATATCTTGCTAGGGGATGAAGTGATTATACTATAGTCAAGCACTCGATTGACCCTATATATATAATATGGAGGGAGACTATATATATTATAGTTAGATCACATATGATATATCCCAAGGACACATAAATATATAGGGCATTTGGAATTTCCTCTACCTGGGAACTATCCATATATATGTATGTATGTATGTGTGTGTGTGTGTGTGTCTATATATATATATATATATATATATAGGTTAGGTAGATTACTCCTAGTTTTATCCCTCAATTTAATCACTCCTAGTTCAATCTATAAAGAGGATATATATATATATATATATATATATATATATATATATATATATATATATATATATATATATATAAAGAGGAGAGGGTGGCCATTTAAATGTATAGGGTTCCCATTTAGGAGGTATATATCAATAGTTGGGGTGGTGATATTCTTATCTTTATATGGGAGGTTGGGGTGACCTTTCTTTCCTATCAATGAATCAGATGGGATGATCTCGATGACTCGAGATAATTCTCCCCTATGTCATTGATATTTACTATGGTTGAGGCCCCCTTGATCTATATAGGTGCTCACATTTTGAGAATATATATATATATATATATATATATATATATATATATATATATATATATATATATATATATATATATATATAGGTATAGGCAAAGTGGGGTATGGAGGTTGGGGAATTTCTCATTGAAAAAGGGAGTTTGAGGGAAACCAATAGGCACCTTTCCAAATCCATTATATATAGAAGGGGTCAATCCCCCCCACCCCCAACATAGATTATAGATAGGGGAAAGTGATCAATCCATAGTTTGGGTAATACAGTCCCTCTAGGGTGTGCCCCCTCCCTATATGTCTTATCTATTTGGGGAGGCTCCCATAAATTAATCATATAAATTGAGTCCCCATTATCCCTATCCATATATGGGTTGAGACACCTATATATAGATATGGGATGACCATCTAGGATTGGGGGTAACATATGGAATGTAACGTCAGAAAAATGGTATGTCAAGATAGATGTATATATGAAGCATACAAAAATAAATATCACTAAATAATATTATAGAGTAAGATAATACATGATTTAAATAATGGAATAATACACTGAGGGTAGGTTTTTGATATGGATCATGGTACCTACAAACATAAAAATCACATAAGCTCAGCATATAATGTCACACATTAACATATAATTTCACACAAAAGGCCAAGGGGCTGCATATAAGGGACATAAACATGTCTCTAATAAGCAATGCTAAAGAGCCACAAATAAGGGGGAAAATGCTACAACTAGAAAGGTTAAGGATCTTAAAAAGGCCAAGGGGACCTAAATAATAAAAAATAATAGTTATCTTATCATACAAAAGTAACAACATCAATGAATCATATAATGTGTAAAAAATAATCCACACTATCCATATGTGTTAGTATCAAAGCATACTAAATAACATAACTGTGTAAGAAATGAGTAACTATCAAGGCATGTGTAAGAAATGTATGTAGCTTAACATAGTAAAAATGGCATAGATAGATATAATTTGTAATAATGTAATTGTTGACCAAATTTCACCTCTGTACAATTTGTTCAACCATTTTCATGGAGAGTTAAACAATAATTTCAAGAATAGGTCATTTCATAGGTCCAAAATTTCAAGTTAAAGAGGCTAAAGTGTTTTGACTCCATTTTAGTGTATGTCAGGTTTTCCACAAGTCAAGTCTTGGCCTCTCATAAACCAGCGTTACTCCTCAAGACCAAGTTAGGTTCTCTAAATGACTCAACTTGTAAAATTTTCATGAGTATAAGTAATCTAGGTTTATGAACCTGAATTACTCCTTCCAATGCTTTTCATGTTTTCAACGATGCATGACTTTGGGTTTTCCAAAGAGAAAGTCTTAGGAATTTTATAACAAAAATAATTTATAAAACCCAAAATGTTTTTGATTCTTGCCTCTTGAAAGTGGCCCTTCAAAACTTTTGTGAAGGGCCTTTCTTGCCTTGTCCCAACCTTCAAACTTTTCTGAAGGGAACTTTATTATCCAAGTGACCCTTAAAAAAAGTTTTGAAAGGCACTTTTATTCCAAGTGACCCTTCAAAAAAGTTCTAAAGGGCACTTTTTAGCCCAAGTGTCCCTTCAATTTTTTTTGAAGTGCACTTTGTTGTCCAAGTGACCCATCAAAAAAGGTCTAAAGGGCACTTTTCTTCCCAAGTGACCCTTCAGACTTTTTTGAAGGGAACTTTGTCTATGGAAATGCCCTTCGGAAAAGTTCTAAAGGGCCATTTCCTTTGTAAATTCCCTTTAGAATTTTCCAAAGGGACCCCGTGTCTTCCCCAAGTGTCCTTCAAAATTTTTATGAAGGACACTTTCCCAAGTGTCCTTTAAGAAAAGTTCCCAAAGGAAATAGCAATTGCCTTTGAAGAAAAATCCCTAAACGAATTCCTTCAGACAAATTGTCTAAAGGAATTACTTCAATAAAATTTCCCAAAATAATAAACCTAACCTGATGGATCCCCATGACGTGTCGTAGGATATCAAGTTTAATACAACTAACTAGTTGTTGGGGTGCAAAGATGATGTACCACAAGATGTCAAATTTGGGGTGGCCAACTAGTGATTGGGATTAAAATATTACATTTATTAGGACATCAAATTCATGCCTAAAGTATTCAAACAAGGAGTAAAGCCATTCAAAGAACTCGATAGGGTCTTAAGCAAAGATAGTGCAAATAGGGTTTCTCAAAGAGCTTTAATTATGAATTTTATAATTAAAAGCAATAAAAAATCTAAAAAAGTAAGAGAAAATGATTTTTAGGTTTTAAAAAGAGCTTTGCTTATTAATTTTACAAGTTGAAGCAATCAAAGAACTCGAAGAAGTAAGTAGAAGTAAAGTCACTTAGAAAACCTGAATGGGTCTATAGTGTAAAATGTGGGAGCTCTCAAGAACAATATAAGGTTCATAGTAGCAATTCAAACCATTTATTGTGAAGGGTCATCTCACCATTGATTTTTTAGCAATCTTGTTCATTTCAAGAGGGTAAATCAAAGAGAAGGACAAACTCAAACTGAATGAGAGAACAGTTAGAATCAGTATCACCAGGATGGTGATTACAAACCATTTTGGAGGCTTATATTTTGGCACCTAAGATATCTATCTTCTCTCCCTCTTTTTATATAAATAGGACACTTGGGATCTTGTTTTATCATCCATTAATAGTATAGTGAATCCCTGCTAGAATGTTTTTCCATTTTCTTGCCTTTGAGCAAAGAAGTATAAGTCTTTTTTCTTTCTAAGTTATAGACATTTGCCTGGGCATGCAAGAGACAGAGTGACAATAAGTGATTTTTTATCCTTCTATTCTCTATCTTTCATGTTTTTGATCAAAGAGTTTATCCAATAGGTCACGGAGAGTGCATTCTAGCTATATGAGATTTTGTACATGTGTAACCTTTTTTTGGACTATACAAGTTGTCTTTTCTAGTTATTTACATTATGTGATCTCATTCATTTTATCTCTACATTGAAATAATTATGTTGGAATCTTATAGAGATTGAGTTATAGATGATATTCTGATGTATTTTGCATAAGTATAGGGCATACATGTGGATACTAATTCATGGTGTATCACCATCTTAGACTAGGATTTTCATTTATGCAAAATTATAATTCTTTTCACTCATAAAAATTGGTTCAATAGTTTTATTACACAAAATCTAATATAGAGAGCTATCCCGTTCAACCTAGAAGTTCATTTCCACTTATAGGCATACACAAAGGCCTAGAAATGTCCCAACATTGCCCAAATCTAGAGGAGGCCTAAACAACCCTCTTCTAGGGTGTAAGATATGGTGACAATAGTTTTGGCATGCCTTGTGGGACTTGAATTATTTCTAAGTCAAGGTAAATGTTGTTCTTGATAGGCCTAAGTATTAGAAATACCCCTAACACAACATTTGGTGACTCTAAAAGGATGTGAATCCCTAGTTCTAGACCAAGTTTTATACATTATCCTACATGGTCCTCACAAGGTCCTTAATATTTTTTGACCAAGCCCCTTCAACTGAAGCTTTTCCTGAAGAAAAATGTCCTGAACCTCTCCTAGCCCTGTTAAATCCTTGGTAAGGAGGTTTTGTAGAAGAAGTAGAAGAGATTAAAGAAGTTTAAGGAGAGGAAGAAGTTGAATAAGAAGAAGAAATAGAGGATCATAGAGGAAGAAGAGAAATGGGGGAAAGGGGAGAGATAGATAGACATCAACCCTTCCCTAATTTTAATACCCAAAACCCAATAGAGATTCTTACATATGACCCCATCCCTCAAACTACTACCAATAATATTCTTAGTTTCAATGGGGAGGGTCATATTACCCCATATAAACATATTAGAGACATCTCTAATTTCTACAATTTCCATAATGTTACTAGGGCCAACATAGCCATTAGGCTACTTGACATGTATTTAAAAGGCAAAGCACTTAACTAGTATAAAACATTACATGGGGGCTGCATTATAAGTTAGGATGGTTTTGGAGACCTGTTGGTGATAAGATTCAAAAATAAGAGTGATCATGCTTCCCTAATACATCAGTTGAATGTAATAAGAAGAGGTCTAAATGAATCCATAGGAGATTTCAATGAGAGATTTTAAAGAACACGGTATAGGTTGTCACCAATCATGATACATCCTCTTAGCTTTATGTTCCCAACATAAATCAAAGGGATTGGTATTGATGTTGCTATTATGTTGCAGTCAATGGGAGGATTCACTCTTCTAGGTGAATATGAGCTAGCAATTTAGGCTAAGAATAGCCAGATTTAGGGTAGAAGACTCCCTCCAAGAGTTTCCATGCCTTGTCTATCCCATAATTCAGTTGAATCTCCAAGCATGTCATAGGTTACCAATGCCAATGTGAAGCTGAGAGCCTTTCCCAAGAAGGTGGATAACATTGTGGACAAGCATGAAGAAATTAGATCATTGAGAGCTTAGCTCAAGCAGGCTCAATATCAGGCAAGTGTTCCTCCTAATGTACAATACTATCCTCAACAAGGATATATGTATTCATCCCAATACAATTATCAAGGGAGAGGACAAAATCAAAAAGGTTGGAGTAGGCAACCCAATGCATATAATTCAAATTCTAATCCTTTCATAAAGGTTGTTCCAGTTAATGCAAATCTAGTGCAAGGAGAAGATCATGTGGACCAATAAGGGAAGATTCAAGGTTATTTTGCACTTGATGATGGAGGAACTAGTTATGCTTTGACTACATAATAATAAGCTAATCCTTACATGATAGTAGATGAAGCATGTCCCAACCAAAGGGATAATCATGGAGAAGGCAATAGACCAAGTGTGGGGATGATGAAATTTTAATAAAAAGATTATTTTGTGTTAACTCAAGGCATGTCAATTATAGCTAATACAAGGTCGAAAAAGAGAGCCTTGGGCGAAGGCCAGGAGCCATGAATAGTTTCAAGTGATTCCTCTCCAAGGCCACAAACTGTCAATCAAAGTGCTACACCTTTTACAAGCCATGTTCTTCAACAAAATTAGAATGTAGACACAACTGCCAAGATTACAACACAGCAAACAACAACTCCTTTATTACCATAAAAAATACAATAGAAAGTGAATAATCCATCTCTAAATATTGTGGACTCATTAGAGAGCACTAAGTCAAGCATATCCCTTTGGGAGGTTCTACATATACCTAGTCAAAAGGAGCTTTTACAAGAGCAGTTAACAAGCATGTATGTGGCTCCTCAATCTTTAAGGCATCATAGTGTGGCTCTCACAAACTCTCCAAATCATCTTTTAAAGCCTTATACTAAATCTAAAAATCCTCCACCCTTCTACCTCACACTTATTATAGGATATAAGTTGTTCCACAATTGTATTATGGATAGTGGAGCAAGAACTACTATTATGCCTAAAGTAGTGGCTGATAAGCTGGGTTTGAACTATGAGCCACACAATAAAGGAATGATACATTTGGATGGAACTCCAACCAAGATGGTAGGATTGTTCAAAGGTCTGAAAGTATTTTTACATGGCTGCCCAAGCTTCCCTATCATGCAAGATATTGTGGTGGTGGACATTCTAGCACACTTTGTTATATGCTTGTCTAGGGACTTACCAAGATAGGAGGATACCTTTCTATTTATGGGTACTTTATAGCTTTCAAGACAAGGTATAGAACCAAGGTAACCATAAGGACTCAACCCTTATCAAGGTTACACATTGAGCCATACTTGGAGCCAATGACAAATCAAAACTGTCTAATCAGCAAGGAGGAAGAGGCAATATTGAATAGTGAAACATCTTCTCCTCTTGAAGGTATTTCCAAACTTTATCTTGAAAAGTATAAAAATGAAACACATGGAATTGATCCTTACACTTTCATTGAGGAAACTGATTTTGGAGTTTACTGCATGCATGAGAAAAGCATCTCAATTCCTTCACTCACCAATGGAAATCATGAGCTTGATGACATGTGGGAAATGTTCTTTGATGGTTCAAGGAGTAAAGTAGGTGTAGTAATTGGTGTCATGTTAGTTTCCACATCAAATAATAATTACTACTCTTCTTATAGGTTTCACTTCAGCTGCACTTGTAATGTGGTAGAATATGAAGGCTTAGTTCATGGTCTCCAATGGGCAAAGAAGAGACAAATCAAGATTTTGAAAGTCTATGGAGATAGTGAGCTATTCATTCATCAAGTGATAAGTCAAGATACATCTAGAAACCCCTTGATCAAGTCCTATAAGCATAGGGTATGGGATTTCCTTGAGGATTTTGATGCCTTCAACATCTAGCCCATACCAAGAGACTTGAACAAGCACATTGATAAATTGGCTACAATTGGAGCATGTTTTGACTCAACTACTGACATTGAATAAGAGAAAGATAAATCCCATATGACTATAATTTTGAGACCTTCCATTATGGATAGTGAAGTTCCATGGTAAGTGTTTGAAAGTGATGAACATATTGCACACTTCATGCAAAATGAGGCAGGCTTCTCTTGAAGAAATCAAAAGAAGGTGCATAATCATTATGAAGAGAAGATTATATAGCTGAAGACAAATAAAATACCCAAGGGGATAATTATCTTGGATATTTTATTCAATGAAGATGATCAAAATAAAAACCAAAGAAGAGAACTATGAGAGGGTTCTAATTTTTAAGGACAAACTTTTGAAGATTGGCAAGGCTTGTTCTCAGCTAGAAAGGCAAGATTTTATTGCATTATGCAAAGAGTTTCATGAAATCTTTGCCTAGGCATACAAGGACCTAAAAGTTTTTGACCCAAGTCTAGCTCATCACACCATTGAGTTGGATCATAGAGCTAAATTGGTAAGGCAAAAGCAAAGGCCTATCAACTCCAAGGTAGAAGAACTCATGAAGAAAGAGATGACCAAATTGATTGAGTCTAGGATTATCTTTCCTATCAAGAACTCAACTTGGGTAGCCAACTTTGTGCTGGTTTGAAAGAAGAATGGAGAAAACAGACTTTGTGTAGATTTTCATGATATAAATAAAGTGTCTCTCAAGGATAATTACCCACTCTCTTCCATAGAATAAATTCTGCAAGTTGTTTTAGGTTCTCAATACTTCTCACTTTTTGATGGTTATTAAGGTTATAATTAAATATTGGTAAATGAAAGGGATCAATTCAAGACAACCTTCACCACCAAGTGGGGGACCTTTGCCTACAATAAGAATCCATTTAGTTTATCCAATTCTAGAGCTACATTTCAAAGGGCAATGGACATGGCTTTTAAAAGTTTCATCAATAAGTTTTTGCTTGTTTACGTTAATGATATAACAATTTTTTTAAAATATGTTGTTGATCTATGGGACATCTAAGGCAAGTGTTTGAGAAGTGTAGAGATTATGGCATATCCCTCAATCTAAAGAAGTGCATCTTCATTGTCCATGAAGGTAATCTTTTGGGTCATGTTGTTTCTAAAGAAGGCTTATCTATTAACCTCAAAAGGTTTAAAGCTATTCCAAGCTTGTCTTTGACTCAACACAAGAAAGGGATGCAAATTTTTTTGGGAAAAATAAAATTTGTAAGGATGTTTATTCCAAACTTTTCAACTATGGTAAAGCCTATCACAACCTTGCTAAAAAAGAACAAAGTTTTTACTTGGACAAAGGAAGGTAAAAGTATCTTTGAGGCAATCAAGCAAGTAATTACAGCCTTTCCCAATCTCTTAAATCCAATTTTCTCTAATGATTTAATTATTGATATTTTTGCTAACCTGGACACAATCTCAATCATGCTTATGCAAAACAATGATGATGATTTTGAGTACCCAATTGCTTTCTTCAGCCAAGGCTTATAAGACTATGAAGTGAGATATTATTTTGTTGAGAAATAAGATTTAACCATAATTAGAGGCTTCAAAAAGTTTAGGCATATGGTTTCCAACAATAGGATCCATGTCATGGTCTCCCATCCTAGCACCAAGGAGTTTCTCCTAAGCAGGGATCTCAATGAGAAGGCAATTGGATGGATCATGAAGGTGATGGAATATGATATTGACATCAAGGTAACTAGACTATTAAGAGGAAGAGTTTTATGTGAGCACTTATCATTTGAATTTCAAGAGCCAAAAGATTAAGCCTTGGTTAATCAAGTTCAAGACCAGCTAGCTGATCAAATGTAGAATCAAAGTTGAACACAAGACATCATTGGTTTTATTCAAAATGGTGAGTGTCCTAATGGCTTGGACAAATATCAAAGAAGGTATTTTAGGTTGCAAGCTATTCCTTATTGTCTTGTGGATGGCATTCTCTTTAATAAAGATGTGAGAAATGTGTTGCTAAGATGAATTAACAATGACCAATTTGATATGCTACTAGAAAGGTTCCATATGGTGTAGATGATGGTCACTTCTCTCCTAGAATAATAACTACAAAAATAATGAGAGATGGTTACTATTGGCCTAGTCTTTTTAAAGACTATTATCATTGGGCTAAGTTTTTTCCTCAATGTGCTTTCTTTATTGGCAAATAAAATATTTCTACCCTTCCATTGAGTCCTATTTAAGTGGACCAGCCTTTCATGTAGTGGGGCCTTGACTTCATTGGCATGATCAACCCTCCATCAAGTGCTAGACATAAATGGATATTGACTACTATAGACTACTTCACAAGATGGGTAGAGGCTATTGATTTAAAAGAAGAAAATGAAAATGCTATCTTGGAGTTCTATGACAACATTAAAATAAGGTTTAGAGCTATTCATATCATCATCTTAGATAATGCACTTGATTTCATAAGTGCTAATACTTTTGATTGGGCACCAAAAAGTGGAGTGCATTTGAGTACCTCATCCAACTACTACCCTCAAGGTAATGGATTGGATGAGTCTACCAATAAGAACCTCATCAAGATCATCAAGAGGATGTTGGAAACTAATTAAAGAGCATGACATAACAAGTTGAAGATAGCCTTATGGTTAGATAGAATCACTTCCAAGAAGTCAATTGGTAATTCTCCCTTTGTACTTATCTATGAGAGAGAAGCTAGGCTATGGATATCACAAGAGATCCCTACCTCAGAACTTATACAATAGCTAGAATTACTTGAAAACACTCCCATGGAGGTTACATTGATAGAATTAATGTAGCTACAGGAGGCAAGAGATGATGCACACAAAGATTTGGAATACCATCAAGTTCTTACGAAGAAATCCTTTAACCAAAGGGAAAGGAAAAGAGTCTTCAAAGAAGGTGACTTGGTCTTGAAATGGGATGAAGATAGAGCAAAACCAAGAAAACATATAAAGTTTGATTCCTTGTGGAGTGGTCCTTACATCATTAGCAAGTGAAAGCAAAGAAAATCCTTTTAGTTTCCCAAAATGGATGGAGAAGAGTTGCCTATTCTAGTGATTGGAGTCCACTTAAAGCCTTTCTTTTGACCCCATGCTAGACATGTCTTGTATATACTTTATTTTGGTGTGTTTCCTTTGTTGTGTTTATTGTACCTAAGTTCTTTGTAGCACAGGTGTGTTTTTCTTCCCTTTGTTTGGTGTGCATCTTTGCCTTGTGTGTGTAATCAACCCAACTAGTTTGTTTTTGAACCAAATCTTGTTTAGTTCTCTTTGAAGTGCCTATATGCGTGACTCCATGCCCAATAGAAGGATTTAGGTGACCGGTCTTTGACATAACAAGCATGCCTCACCTTAGAATCACCAAGAATGTTGATCAAATTTCACCTCAGTATAATTTATTCAACCATTTTCATGGAGAGCCAATTAGCAGTTGCAAGAATAGGTCATTTTAGAGGTCCAAAATTGCAAGTCAAAGAGGTTAAAGTTTTTTGGATCCATTTTAGTGTATGTTGGGTTCTCCACAAGTCAATTCTTAGCCTCTCATAAACTTTATTTACTCCTCAAGACCAAGTCAGGTTCTCTGAATGAATTAACTTATAAAAGTTTCATGAGTAGAAGTAATTTGGGTTTACGAACCTAAAGTAATCCTTCCAATGCTTTATGGGGTTTCAATGATGCATGACTTCAAGTTTTCCAAGGAGCAAGTCTTATGAATTTTATAAGCAAAAGAATTTAGAAAACCTAAAATGGTCTTGATTCTTGCCTCTCAAAAGTGGCCCTTCAAAACTTTCTGGAAGGGCCTTTCTTGCCTTGTTCCCCCCAAGTGTCCCTTCAAAAAAATTTGAAGGACACTTTGTTTTCCCAAGTTTCCCTTCAGACTTTTTCAAAGGGCACTTTGGTCTCCAAGTGACCCTTCAAAAAAGTTTTGAAGGACACTTTAGTGTCCAAATAACCCTTCAGAAAAGTTTTGAAGGGAAATTTTTAGCCCAAGCATCCCTTCAGAGTTTTTTGAAGGGCACTCTGTTGTCCAAGTGACCCTTCAGAAATGTTTCGAAGAGTACTTTTCTTCCCAAGTGACCCTTTGAAATTTTTTGAAGGGAATTTTGTCTTTGGAAATGCCCTTTAGAAAAGTTTTGAAGGGCCATTTCCTTTGTAATTGCCCTTTGAATTTTTTTGAAGGGACCTTGTGCCTTCCCCAAGTGTCCTTCAGGAAAATTTCTCAAAGGAACTAGCCACTGCCTTTCAGGAAAAATCCCTGAAATAATTCCTTCAAATAAATTTTCTAAAGGAATTCCTTCAAGAAAAAATCCTAAAATAATAAACCTAACTTGATGGATCCCCATGATGTGCTATAGGACATCAAGTCTAATACAACAAACTAACCATTGGGGTGTAAAGATGACATGTCATAGGATGTCAAATTTAGGGTGGCTAACTATCCATTTGGATTCAAAGATGATGTGTCATAGGATGTCAAATTCATGCCTAAAGTCTTCAAGTAAGGAGTAAATCCGTTTAAAGAACCTGATAGGTTATTAAGAAAAGATAGTGCAAATCAGGTTTCCCAAAGAGATTTGCTTATGAATTTTACAAGTAAAATCAATTAAAAAGATTGAAAAGGAAGATAAAATGCTTTGTGGGTTTTTAAAAGAGTTTTTCTTATGACTTTTACAAGTATAAGTTATCAAAGAACCGGAAGAAGTGAGTAGATGTAAAGTCACTTGGAAAACTTGAATGGGTTTGTAGTGGAAAATGTGGGAGCTCTCAAGAAGAATCTAAGGTTCACAATAGTGATTTGAACCATTTATTATGGAGGGTCATCTCACTATTTATTTTGAAATAATCTTGGTCATTTCAAGAAGGTGAATCAAAGAGAAGGACAAACTCCAACTTAATGAGAGAACAATTAGAATCAGTTTCACCAGGATGGTGACTATAAACCATTTTGGAGGCTTTTATTTTGGTGCCCAAGATCTCTCTCTTCTCTCCCTCTTTTTCTATAAATATGACCCTATGGATCTTATTTTATCATCCACAGATACTATGGTGGAGCCCTACTAATAATGTTTTGTCATTTTCTTGCCTTTGAGCAAAGAAGCGTAATTCTATTTTATTTCTAAGTTATAGACATTTGACTGGGCATGCAAGAGACATAAAGTGACAACAAGTGATGTTTTATCCTTTTATTCTTTGTCTTACATATTTTTTAATAAAGAGTTGATCCAATAGGTCATGGAGAGTGCATTCTAGCTGTATGAGATTTTGCACGTGTAACTTTTTTTCTAGACTATACAAGTTGTCTTTTCCAATTATTTACCTTGTGTGATCTCATTCATTTTGTCTCTACATTGAAATACTTATGTTGGAATCTTACAGAGATTGAGTTATAGACTATATTATATTGTATTGTGCATAAGTATAAGGTATATATGTGGAAACTAATTCTTGGTGTATCACCATCTTAGACTAGGCTTTTCATTTATGCAAACTTCTGACTCTTTTCAGTCATACAAACTAGTTCAATAATTTTATGGCATAAAAGTTAATATAAGAAGCTATCCATTTCAACTTAGAGGTTCATTTCCACTTATAGGCACACCCACAGGCCTAGAAATGTCTCAATGTTGCCCAAATCTGGAGGAGGCCTAAATAACCCTCTTCTAGGGTGAAAGATTTGGAGACAATAGTAACTTGTTGAAATATGCCCCCAACATTGTTATGGTCCCTAGGAATAAGAAAGGTCTATCATCTACAAGTACATATATAATTTGTATGTCCTGCATCACACTCATATACCTCATTAAATACATGTGTATATGAAAATAATATGATATATACAAAACATGTGATAACTAATATATGTAAAGAAATGTAATGTAGTAACTCATGTCATGCTTAAGTCCTATTTTTTTTAATATTTTGAATGTTTTTGTATTATCTCAATTTTTTGTGAAATAGTTTGAATATGCTCAAGTAAGGCCAAGTAGTTATGATTTTGAAAATAGAAGAATGAGAAGGATCATAACAATCTAGAATATGTGTTAAGATATAGTGTGTATTAGATTTGATAGCATGCCAATGTATATTAAGTGAAATTAAGAAATATGCCCCCAGTGTATATGTGTATCACAACATTTTAGCTCAATATAGTATGTGGAGATAAGGATATACATGCCTCCATTGGGAAATAATCCATGCACTTTCATGTAATATGTATATATAGATGTATATGACAATGTAAGATCAATAAAATCCATAAAGGATGTATAAGTAGTTAATATGTAAGAGTGGACAAGTAGAATGCCATAAAATATGTGTACTAGAATCATAATAGGTTAAGTGTCATGAATCTTTGAGTTTGGATGAATGAAAACAAATCCAATGGCTAGAATAACGATCTATGCAGGTGCATATAAACACATATATGTCAAAATAAAAGAATAGAATGGATAAGCAATCAAGTAAGCCTCATAAATATATGTACATTGGATTTTCCTTCAAAAAAATGATCACATTAATGGAATGCTCCCATGTAGGTCTTGTATCACATAAGTGAATGGTCACTTGTGATGAATGAATAAAGGTATACCACCAATCATGCCCATCATCTGTTGAATCCTCTATTATATCATCATTCAGAATATCATTAATTTTATTGACTTCATCTTCATTAGGGTAAGTGCACAAATTTGAGGGAAAAAGGGGCCTATCCATTAACACATTTTTCCTAAAAATTGAGAAATATGAACTTTTATAGATAATTTAAGATGGATATACTCAAAATTTGAGGACAATTTAATAACATGAATTGTAGTGTTTTGAGTCTAGTTTCCAAAACACTATTTTTTTTTTAAAAAAAATGGTTAAGTATAAATAAGTCAAACATTTAAAATTTGAATAAGAATTCATATTTTTTAGGATAATAGAGTAGATAGTTGGCCATGTAGTCCCTCAATTTTTGAACATCATTTAATATTGTTTTAAGTTGTTTGATAAAAATTTAGATAAGATCATCTAATTTGTAACCTAAAATTTTAATGATTTTTTAAAGAATAGTTTTTATTAATTTTAAAATTAAATAGATCCTAAAAACTAACAAAAAAATGGATAACCGGCCATGCATCCCCCTTAACAACCTCAAAAAAAACAAAAAACTAATTTTTTTGAATGCGTGTAGAATTACGCCTAGTTTGTAACCATATAATTTGTTTTACATTTGGATCAATGAAAAAAAAGATACAAAAACATATATAGGCATGCATATTTATGGCATTGAGTGGCCTAAAAATCTATAATTGGAAATCAACATAGATTGAAACCTTAAAATAGTCCAAAAGTTATAAAAATCATATATTTGAAAAGAAGAGAGGGTGCTCGTTGTCATGGTTAATTTTATGAATTTTTTCGTTGAAATTATTAGTGTTTTTGGTGATGAAAATTTATTTTTTTCATTTTTTTAATGAAAACTCTCAAATTTGGCTATGTGTTGACTAGGGAAAATTTTAGAGGCTATTTATAGCCAAAAAGATATAAGTAGGTTTTTTCAATTTTGAAAATGGATAATTATGTGAAAATATACATAGGTCAAATAGCCTCAATTTTATACAATTTCTTATACAAGTGTTTTGAATTGACTTATAAATTATACTATGTCCTATTTTGGGACATAGATTCACCAGAAAACTATACGAGACATGCATTGACTAGTTTAGAATTGTCAAGTGTGTGTGTGTGTACACACACACACACACATATGTGTATACATATACATATGTATATGTATATATATGTGTGTATGTATGTGTACATGCGTGTGTGTGTGTTTGTGTGTGTGTGTGTGTGTGTGTGTGTGTGTGTGTGTGTGTGTGTGTGTGTGTGTGTGTGTGTGTGTGTGTGTGTGTGTGTGTGTGTGTGAGTGAGAGAGAGAGAGAGAGAGAGAGAGAGAGAGAGAGAGAGAGAGAGAGAGAGAGAGAGAGAACACCTAGGACACAACAAGATTAAGGTTATAATTATATTTTGGTTTGCATGGTTTGTTAATTGAAATAAAAAAATATTTGAAAGGCCAATTATGGATATGGTTAAGACATTTTGGTAGACCTTCTTATATAGTTTATAATTTTTAAACTATGAACATTTTTTGAATTTTTATTTGCCATTTATAAAATCAAGTAAAAAAAATATGCTCTTCCTCTATATGGTTTTAATAAATAAAAAACTTAATAAAAAATAATTTTTAACCTTAATGTTTATTTTATTTCTATCATTGAATGCGGTGTAGGTGGAATTAAAGCATTGGAGATTGAGGTTTAGATCTTTCCCCATTTTTAGTGAATTGATGCTAACAAATTGAGGGGGACCAAGGAAAAATTTAATGTTGGTCCAACACATCACCCATGGGATTAATGAAAATTTATTGAATACATATGTGATGGTTTCCCAAATTTTATAGTCATTGATGCAAGCTATTAGTAGAAGCATAGCTATGGCAGTCAAAATATTGGGATGAGAGGTTGGAAATGAAGGTGAAAAAAATTTCTAATTTGGTTTCCTTGTGATTTCAATTGTAATGTATGTATTTGTGTTTCTTTTATTCTAAATACTGAGAGCAGTTGTTTACATACATAGTCATCTATCTTGAAAAGAATAAATATAATAATAAGTTCCCTGAAAAACATTTCTTTAAAGATATTTGTTTGTAAATTTTACTTTCTAATGTATTAACCATATCCATAATCAATAATGATAAGGTTTTCCAAAATATCTTAACCATATCCATAATCAATAACCAAGGCCCCATGATCTAAGAATTCATTCATGACCAACACTTCCAGATGATCAACATGGTTAATGCTATATAATATAATCAAGGGATTTGAGTACCAATGCTCTAGTTTGGATTTTATGAGCTCCATGCCTAAACCATCCTTTGGACCACTAGATCAAAAATTTATAGGGAAAAGTGACAATGAGATATGTAGATCACACAATAATTTGTGTTTCATTTTCATTATTTTTTAATCTGCATGTACCTTCCCCATATCAAATATGAAACTTGAACTAGAAAAAATGGTATGATTATAGTTGTATAATTCTTTGGTAAGAGTTATTTTACTTGATCCCTCCTTCCTACTATACCCATAATCTTATCAATTCCATTAGTATTTTGTACATGTGTATATTTTGGACTTAAAATCTTGAATGTCACCATCAAGCCCAACTAGATGCTCCACAACCTCTAACTTTAACTTATTTTTAGCCTCTTTGACTTCATTGAACACAATATACACAATATTTTGGCATAACTTCCCCATATTACTAGTGTGATTACAAATCCATAGCAGTGGGATTGAGAAGAGAATAAATATATTCATGAAAATAGGTAAAAAATAAAATGATTGAAATATTATTATAAATGAGACTTACCCATTAGATGGATCAAATTTTATACTGGTGATGAATGAGGCACGATGAAGGGCTTGTTTCCATTCTTGAAGCTTGTTGATGTACCTACTCTTTTATACATATTTATTGAATGCATTGACATAAAATCCATTTTTAACATATCGAAGATCAAAAAAGTTAACATAAAATAGGGGAACAATTTTGGCCTCTATTTTAAGCACGAGAGAAAGTTCAGCCAAACACCAGGGGGAAGAAGCATAGTTTTTAGAAAAATAGTGATATGAATAACATAAATATGAATGGCATATTGTATGCTCGATAAGAAGCAATCCTATAGTTATGATTCTATGAAATATATAAATAATTTGAATCCTACACACTTAATAAACTGGTAAAGGACACTAGCCATAAAAGGGAATTAGAATTGACATGGTGAGGGGCCGATTGAGGCAAAATTTAATGTTGGTCCAACATGTCATCCACATGATTAATATAAGTTGATTTACAATATTTGATGTAAACTATTGGAAATATCAAAGCTATAGTAGTTGAAATATTAGGATGAGAGGTTGGAAATTAAGGTGCAAATTATTTTTAAGCTACTTTCCTTGTGATTACAACTGCAAGGTATGGATTTGTGTTTTTTTTCTTCTAAATACTAAGAGTAGTTATTTTCATGCATTTTCATCTATCTTGAAATGAATAAATATAATGATAAGTTCCCTAAAAATCATTTCTTTAAATATATTTACTTTCCATCTTTGCTTTTCATAGTTGTTTTACCCTATGGCCCCATAGTCGATTTATACTCTATACTCTGATTTTTTGTCACAATTATTGTTATACTTAGTTTAATATATGATATGTTTGGTATTTACCACATAATTATTTTAAACAATAGGAAATTGATTTCATCTAAGAAATAATGATGTACAAGACACTTCTTTTAAACAATGTACAAAAAATAAATTGAATAAACACAACCAATCCTCATGATCATATTGTATTTTATTTTTAAATGTTTAACATAATAATTATATTCTGGTTGGAATGGTTTGTTAATTGAAATAAAAATATTGGAAAGGCCAATATGTATATGGTTAAGTCATTTTCATAGAGATTATTATATTGTTTATAATTTTAAAATAATGAAAATATTTTGAATATTTCTTCAATTATGTCATCCTCACTTTTCATAGTTGTCTTGCCTTATGGTTCCATATTCAATTTATCCTCTATACTTTGAATTTTTGTCACTATTATTTTATACTCAATTTATTATATTATCTAGTTGGTCTATACCACATACTTATTTTTAAAAAATAATAAATTTATTTCCTCTGAGAAATAATGATACTCAAGATACTTCTTTTAAATAATACACAAAGAACAAACTGAATAAATGTAATAGAGCTTCATGATCATACTGTATGAAATGGATGGACTGTATCTAATCACTAGACTACCACTAATTTCATAGGGCAAATCAAAATATAAATTCTAAAAAACATAGTGTATCCATTGATTATAATCATTATTCCTCCTCAAACATATTTACTCCATGAATGTGTTTGGGGAAAGGGGTTTAACTATAGATTTTTCACCATTATTTCATCTCAATGTATGTTTTGCACTCTTAAAATTTTATTATTTATTTACCACCCATTGAATGAGATATATTTTCATGAACACGATGTTTTACCCTTCTTGGACTATTCTGGTAAGTTTCTACATATAGCTACCCAAAGTTGTCTTTCATTTATCCCAAGATTATTATGGTGGTTTATGTGTTTAATTGACTATAATAACCCTATTATTTATTATTCCTTTCCTTTCTCTATTCTTCCCTTCTTTCTATTATTCCCTTTCCCCCATCATTTCCTTTTTATCTCCTTTATGTACTTTCATGTTAAAAATGCGAAACCCCTAACCAATTTTTTTTTTTGATTTAAATAGATGTGAATAGTTTTTATAATAATTTTCCCTTTTTGTATTTAAATAAAGATATCTCCACATACTAATAGGAGATGGAAGTTTTCTCTATGTTAATGACTAACATAAAGACTCAATTCCCACATTGTTGACCCAAAGTCACCAATTTATCCCCTTGACAAATTTTTGAGCCAACAATTTTTAGAGACTCTATTTAGAATTAAGGTGCTTTACACATAAATTTTTTAGACATTTCAAGGAACCTCCCCTAGAATGGAGGTTGGTGACTCTATTGAAAAAAAGTACATAGTGATTGCACTTCTTGATTGTAGAAATGGAATTGGTCCACCCCAACCCCAACATTCCCTATGTCTCATGGGGAAAACATTTTGGGTCATTGACTTTGGCCCAATACAATGAGTTATCATTAGGATCGAGGATGAGATTCCTGAAGTTCTTTGTAAAAAATGGTCAAGATGCAGATAAACATACCTAGGCCTTCACAGTGTATTATAACATATTAGGCGTTATGCATGAGAATGTTGCTGAGATTTTTCATTGAAACTTTCATTGGACCTATTATTGAGTGGTTCTATCACTTAGAAGATATATGTGTTATGGATTCCAAATCTTTGAAGGATATGTTTCTAGATAGATTCAAATCAACTATGAACATGTGTGTACTTTTTTCAAACTTCTTCTAGATTTAAAAGTGAGATGATGAGATGATTAGAGATTTTGTATTACATTTTAACAAATTTTTGAGATTGATCCCTCAAGAAAATCAGTCAATTTTCAACAATCAACTCTAGATTTTCATTAGTTCTCTTCACCTAGAGATCAAGTTCATCTTGATGAGGAACAAGGTAAATGACTTGGCAGCTACACAACTAGATTCCATCGAGATTGAAGATGATTTGATCATGTCTAGAATGGTGAAGAAAGAGGTTTCAAAAGGTGATACAACTATTGCAAACGATGATAAATAAATAGTGAGACCTAATAGAATAAAGAGTTTGCAATATTTAGAATATAAATTTCAAAGTCAAGTTCTTAATCAAACATATTAGAACTCTAATATATAAAAAGAGAAAATGATACCTGCCACATATGATTGTTTTAGTTTCAAAGTCATGGAAGAAGGTGATCAATTAGAAGAACTAATGATTGATTAGATAATAAATGAATAATTTGACTTCCCACGTGGCTAAAAAGAGAAATATTTGTATATTTCACCAAATTAGTTAAACCCCATGGTCCTAAGAGAAAATGGGTTATCTAAAAAACAACTAATAAAACCATAAATAAAAAGGAGTTATAATGCAGAGTGTGATGTTATACTTTTTGAAGGAGAAGATAGTGTGGGACTAGTTTTCAACAAAGCAAAATATACCTTTTATATCAAAATGAAAGACTCAATAGTTAGAAATGAAGATTCCTTAGATATTTTATTTTTAGGGTCTACCATAGAATAATTATCTATAGGATATGAATCTAAAGCAATTAAGCCTATGAAAATTGAAAATCATAATCATGCCAAGGTGGAGGTCAAGGAAGGCATCAATGTAGAATAAAATGAATGGTACCCAATAATCATTACAAGCAAAATGGAAAATGTCAAGGTAAAGTAAATTAATGAAGATGATGATGATGAATTCATTTTTACTATGGAAAGTGACTCAGAAAAGAATATCAACACTCATGTATTCCATAAGATAATCATATTGCAGTTCCATCTCAAAAATAAATATTCAACACACTTATCTCTAATTTAAATATTTTATCTATCACAGACGCATTTGAAGTCATCCAAAAAGACACTGAATAATTTAAGTATTGCTCAAAAGTGATCACAGAATATTAGAGAATTCATAATGATTCCATTTTAAAGTAGGAAAATATTGCTGATTTGTTCATTCATGATCATCCATGTGTGAATGATAACTGTAAGTTCCTCTTCCCACCTGCTTGGTCACTACTGCTAAATATGTTCATATTTCATAAGTTAAATCTATTATTTTGAAATGACAAGTACTTCTCCCAACTAGTGAATGGTTTTGTATAATCTTCTCATTTTCCTCTGCTCCCTTAAATAGTATTTTTCTTAATTTTGGTTTGTTTCCTTTTCCCATTTCATTTTGATGTGCATGTGTTATTTTTTAAATAAACACAACATTATGTCAATTTCTCCTCCTTAATTATATTTTGGTCTTTCTACCTGCACATATTTGTAGCTATGATCTCTATCTAAGAAATATCATGGGCAATTACATGATTTGCAAGAAACATAATGGATAGGTTATTCATGGATATATATAAGTGAACATGTGGTAAATATACATAATTTTTAGTATAGGTGATCTAGCCTAGTAACACATTTATTTTTGATATGATTGAGATAGGATAATTGGATGTAAGATGATTGGATCAAAATATGCACATATTTTGATCCAATCATATGATTCAGTATCATGTGTTCATTTCTCATGCAATTAAGATAAAAGAACTAGCTATCAATTACTCAGATTAGGATGTGTAAATGTGAGATACATAGAAGTATTTAGGAATATTTGGTAATGAGGCACCAGTCATGTAATATTCTAGAGTTCTTATGCATTCCTTTTAGAAATATGATCCCAAGTCAGAGCCAATTATTGTCATAAAATTTTACATTTCATGACAACACCCATAATTGCACTCATACAAGAAATTAAGGGTATTTTAGAGACATGGATGGTAATTTTTTTTAGAATGGGACATTAGCTGCATAGTGTAATAGACAAGGCTTGTGTAGAATAATGAAATCTAACTATATTTCAAGCTTATAAATAGGTTGTTGAAGATATCTTGATAATTTATCTTTTGGTGTAACAATATTTTTGTCATCATAGAAAACATATTATGATAGAGAGAACATATAAGTCAAAAATTCATTTGACCTTATCAACACTAGAGTGAAATTTTAAGATAAAATCAAACTTATCTGAATTTTTTTGATTTTTGTCCAAATGTAGAGACCAGATCTAAGAGATGAATTTTGAATATAACACTTGGTATACAAACTTAATCTTGAACTTCAAAAATCAAGGGGAAGAATCATAGTTACAGGTTTCAAGTCATGCAAAAACACCAACACACTTTTCTAAGTTATGCAATTTGCAAATTCTTTTTTCCACTTGGTACAATTTGCAAATTCTTTTTCCCATTCGGTGTAATTTGAAAATTATTTTTTCACTTGGTGTAATTTGAAAATTATTTTTTCCACTCTATGCAATTTGTAAATTATTTTTTCCACTCGGTAGAATTTGTAAATTATTTTTTCCACTCAGTGTAATTTATAAATTCTTTTTTCCATGTGGTGCAATTTACAAATTCCTTTTCCACTCAGTGAAATTTGTAAATTCTTTTTTCCACTTGATGCAATTTGTAAATTATTTTTTCCACTCGGTGGAATTAGAAAATTATTTTTTCCACTTGGTGCAATTTGTAAATTCATTTTGCATTCTCCCTTCTTGTGTAAATTGAATTTTTCATTTTTGTGGTTGTGCATTTTCAAATTTCATTTCCCCCAATCATGCAAATTGAAATTACATCTCCCCGAGTCATGCAATTTTGTTTTGGACTTCCCCAAATTCATAGTAAATGGAGAATGATGGTGGCTAAAAGAATAATTTTTTGGTATTTTGAAGATGAATTAGTTTTATTAATAAAACCAGTGAATTTGAGTGTTTAAAAGGTTGTTTTGGTCCTAAAACCTATGGTTTTTGCTATAGAAGCATGGTATTTGCTGGAAGTTTGTATTTTTCACTATTAGAAGTAATTTTCAATGAGACAAATTTGTTTTGTATGGGCATCTCTAGCATTAATTCAAGTGTCATATGGATATATGTTTGCATGTGATGAGTAGTATTTAGTGTTGGGTTTCTAGTTGTGGGCATAAATTACCAATCTAATTTTTTGAGGCCAAATACAAATGGTCATGTAAATTAATTTATTTTAACTATTGCAAGCATGCCCTCTTAGCCCTTGAATCATGTTAGTGATTTGATAAGGTTAAATATTTCTATGGTGGGCTTCAAAAAAATATTAACATGAATATTATGTTCTTATGAAGAATATATTTCTATGGTGAATAGAAAGGATGACTAAAAAACATCATTGGTCAATGAAAATTCTCAATCAAGTAAATTTAAGATTACTTAGACAAAAGTCGATATAAAAGACAAGCATATGTAGGATGAAATTACCTGAAAAGTTCAATGTAATGAACTAGATTGTCTTCAACAAAGGAGAAAGTGAATGAATTCTTCATAAAGTTTTTGGTCTTTTCATGTTAATGTTGGATCTCATTTTATAAATTTTAGTTGTAAATTTTGTGTAATTGGACCCTTGTAAATGCAATTTGTGCAAATACACTATGTCACTTTTTAAGTCTTGAATTGTGTAATTTTTATTTACACATTTCAAGTGGTGTAAAAGCACTAAAGATTTTTTTCATCATTCAAGTGGTGCAATGTTGTAATTTCACATTTGCATGTGGTGTAATTACACCAACTCACTTTTACACCACTTAAGTGGTGCATTTTTTAAAACTCACTTTTGCACCATCTGTAACACAAAAAAAGGTGGTTACACACCATAACCACCTTCCTACATTATAAATATGAGTGTTAATCTCATTATAAAGGAGGACGTAGTGAAAGTCTGCATAAACTTTTGAAATATGAGATTGTATTTTTGACTTAATAAAGATTAGAAGAGAGAGTTTTGGTAAACTTTGTGTTTAGGATTTCTTTGTGAGTTATAACTTTGCATATGATTCATCTATCTCTGTATATTTACTTTTAAATTGTTTTCATAATCATTACCAAATTGTCAAAAAATAAGAATTTCAATTTAAGTATTTCTTTTAGAATCTTTTTGTGTTATTTATATAAATTGGAAAGCTTGGTGGGGCTTAAATAATATTTTAATCTTTTTTATGGATAAATATGGGGTGGTTACCTTTTGTCTACTATCAGTATTAGAGAATCATCTAAGTAGATGTTTTGCACTCTTAAGAGTGTATTATGTCTTTACCACCCATTAAATGAGATATATTTTCATGAACACAATGTTTTCCCCTTCTTAGAATATTCTAGTAAGTTTCTACATTTAGCTACCCAAAGTTGTCTTTCATTTTTCCTAGGATTATTATGGTGGCTTTTGTGTTTAACTGACAATAATAATCCTCTTTTGCCTTATTCATTTCCTTTATCTATTTTTCCCTTCTTTATATTATTCCCTTCTTTCCCCTCATTTCCTTTTTATCTCCTTTATGTACTTTTAGGTTAAAAGTATGAAACCCCTAACAAAAAAATATTTTTGTTGTAAATATATGTGAATAGTTTTTACCCTGCTTGTCCCTTTTTAGTTTTCAATAAAGGTAACTCCACATGCTAATAGAAGAGGGACTTTTCCCCTGTGTTTTTGACTAACGTAATGACTCAGTTCTTATACTATTGACTAAAGTCACCAATTTTTCCCCTTGGAAATTTTTTGAGCCAATAATTACATAAACATGTTTCATCATCTTAAAATTGAGAATAATGAAAAATTATCAATGTAAATGTGTTGTACGTAGGTAAGGGATAATAATAATAATAAATTAATGGAAACCTAATTAGTATTTATAAGGGATGGATTTGTCATACTATTTCACTTCATAAATGGTGATGAGGATAATTTTCAAGAAACATTTTCTCTATTAATTATTTAATATTTTATAAGAAAATGTTATATTTTTTATGATATAAGAGATTGTTTGAGAGATAACATATTTTTTCATTCATAATGGGTATGATATATATCCTATAATCAATACTTAAAACCTATTAGTCTATTTTTATAATGTTAAACCCTAAACCCAAATGCAATACTCATACCCCATTTTATCACAAAGACAAACATGAAGGTAATTAGGGCCAATATGAACCCATTTTACCTAACTGTGAACCTAATTTTGACTATAAGGAGGTAATTTGGGGGTAATTCAACCCCAATATGATAATAAAATAAATCATAAGTGTAACCAATTCAATATATGACCACATATAGATAATATTTATAAAATGTATTCATTATAATGTGTATGAATTATAGCCTCCATAGACAACAAGTCATTGCCCATCATTTTTTTGGAGAATTCTGACCCCATAGAAATTATCTACATCCTCTGTTTTTCATAGTGAATACAAGATAAATCAAATTAATCTTTGGGTCCCCCACCATCAAAAGGAATCAATTTTTTTTCCTAGTCATGGGTGATGAATATCATTCAAATAAGATGAATAAGTTATAACAAAAAACACTATAGGAATTAGAAGAGTTGAGAGAAAAACAAAATGTATGAATGCAAGCATTTTGCTCGAGATAGGATATGAACACTATCCCTAGTAAGATAAATTTCATAGATAATGATGAAATTAATAATAATTAATTGAATAATAATGAAAAATATGAAGTCCAAATTATGGTGCAAATTCAAATTCAAAGTATATATATTTAATTTTGTTGACTATGAATCCATGTATGATGATTTAACCCCTACCAATGAAAATAATTTCATGGAAACACATAATTATGAAAGTAACAATGAATAAAATGTCATCCCATAACTAAAAAATGAAACTAACAATGAAGAAACTAGTAGTGAACATAATGATTTTGAAACACCCTCTCAACAAATTCTACCATTAACAACACCTCCAAAGATTGTGCATAGAAAAGGCAAGTAATTAATTGAAGTTGATGAAAACATTTTAAGACCAATACATAATAAAATGTCTGACCGCCATTGAAGAAGACTAACTGAAAGAAAAAAGATAATATCTTTGATAAATTAGATTTATATAGTAAAAATGTCAAGTGTTTGTTTCATTGATGAAATTTATTAAGATGAGACCTACAATGTACACCCTAGGACCCATAACATCTAACATGGATGATTAAAAGAATGAAATTATTGAAAATATACATGATGCATATCATATTTTAGGCCTAAAATCATGTAACAAATATTGTAATGCTACTTAATGAATATTTATAACTTGCACAATTAGTGGTCAAATGGGGAATATAGGATTGATTTCAAAAACTAGTCGAGTATTAGACATAAATAGAAAAATATTAATGAAATCAATTAGAAGATGCCAAAGACTTAATGATGCCAATACCACTAAGCTATAAGCATTCTCTGTTAGACTTCCATGAAATGACAAGGCTATAGTTGATGCTCTAAAATATTTACTTGCATAATTTTGGAAACACAATACAAGATTTTCACATAATATAAGAGATTTAGTGAAAATAAGAGTTATTTCTCTTAACCGTAAACCACATCTGAATTATTTCTTGGATATGACCTAAACACAATTTTAATCTTAGTTTTTGGAAAAATATTTATTTAATTATATTATTCAAAGATATTTTGAGATGGCTAAACCATTTTTTGTAAAGAGAAATCACACATGCACCACTTGTTGTAGGCAACATGTTGAATTTTCAATGCATTATGATTTTTTTCACCATATATGTTATAGTTTACATATTATTTTTTTTTTAGGAATGTGGCATAAAAGTTACCCCAAAATTAGCCAAGGAATTTATTTCAATCATTTTTTATGAAAGACCATATGGATAGTTATTTTATAATAAAGCATTTTTGGATCAAAATTGTAACATTTGTGGTGGATTGCCAAAATTAAAAAAATATATCCATGAAGAGAGTACAAGTGAAAGTAGACAATAATTATTTAGTTTGATCAAATACAAATCTATGAATTCTCAAGTAAAATATTGAAAATAATCTAAAAGGTGCGAGCTTGTTACAAAACATATACCTATTTAATAATTTATGATCAAATTTAGGGAGAAAGTCATTTATGAGTATGAAAGGAAAACACATAAGGATATATGGTTGGATTAACATTTCAAGATAAGTAAGGACTCATTCCCACTTTCTTTTATTGTTTTAGTAGTTAACTTTGATAATAATTACATACTCAAATCACAAATGAAAGTTTAGTCACAGTATTACAACTCAATATAGGTTGCCATATTTGTGCATATAACATTCATGCATGCACATAATAGTACCAAGCAAGATTAAAAAATAGTAATATCATACCATTTCCATGTTAGTGATGATTGATCACATGTATACAGTCCATGAAAAGTTGTTTTGAGAAGTTATATGCATAATTGACTATGATGAATATTAATTTCAATCATCATTACATTTGGTTAGACAATTACACATCACTATTCAAGAATTCATATATATTTTACTGGTTGAAAAGGATACACATTACCACTGGTTTAGAACATATTTTGAGTTTCATTGATGTTGGCCATGGAAAAAGAAAGCATGATGATGTTAGAGCATGTGCCAAAATAGATGTTCCAAGAGAGAAATTAAAGTTCAAAGATGGTATTGTTTTGACTGACATAACAACTATTGTTGAATTATGTAGTGAGAAAATGGGCTATGATGCTCAAGAAAATTCTATTCTATAGATATTTCTAGTTTATGAAGGAAGAAAACTTGGCAAAATATGAAAATTGTATGATGTAATAGGATCAAATGAGCTCCACTTATCTCATAGCTCAAATTTAGTTCCTGGACTATTCATATGAGACACTTGGCATGTTTTTGTTTGGTATGCATGGACTCTGTTTGGAATGAGTATGAGTCAAAAGAGTGGGTGGATAAATATAACAATAGTTCACCAACATTACAACTTACATATATGACATCATCACATGATTTTGACCATGTATTTGATCTAGTGTAACCAGGTAGAATATTAATCATTATGTAATATTTATTCTCATTATCTATCTTTATAATGTCATTAAAAGGGAACATATTAGGTTATCGATCCTCATTATCTATCTTGATATAGGGCATGTTTTTGTAATTTTTGTGAACAAGGACAATAAAGAGGGAACATATTACTACTTATGTTGATGTGTAGAGGAAAATAAAAAATTTAATTCCCTAGTCATATATGGATAAAACAATGACTATCCCACTAGTTCTATGGTTGTTAGTAGAACTTAGCTTCTATGATATCCTATAAAAAAATCATATGTATGGTTGTTTGAATAATTTAAAACATATATGAAGATAATACACTATTTAAATTTGGTTCTTTTAATAAATATTTAATTATTAAAATATTATGGGAGGTCATTACAAAAGAATCTATTGAAAGTTCACGAGTCAGACTATGAACCTATTTTTGATACTATCAAGATTAGAGTAGATCCTAGTCATTTGGTTGGATTGAAATTATAAGGTATATTGACTTATCAAATATAGAAGTATTTAATTTTAAAAAAAATTATTTATTTTTTAGGTAGTACATATAAATTTCATTTTTAATTAATTACTAATAAATTTTTTTAGGTTAGTGGTGCCAAATAAGCTTCTATATTCATGTGGTTGACACTGTTAGTAAACAATTTCATATTATTGATGCTAAGAAAAGCTTAATATAAGTACTTATTTATTGTAGAAAGGGTGTGACTGAGGTTAGAATGGGTGGTCAATATCTCATTTGGGAATGAATGGAGTATAATAACCTAGTCCTAGATTTTATTTTCTACCTTAGATGTGTTAGTAGTGCTAGTTTCCAACCATGAAGCACCTGAGGTAGAGTTATCCAACTACAGCTTCAACTTTGAAAACATTTATTGTTAGTGTTCCCATGCTCCTGAACAATAGTGAAAACATTCTTTTGGGTGGGTTTGGAGGTTGAGTTCATGTGATCATGTGTCATTCACCTACCCAAACATAATCTAAGTGATGGACTTGCACCTAGAGGTCCCAGAGGCAAAAATACTAGTTGAAGGACAAGAACTTGTCTCTTCATTGTAAAAAATATATAGTTTAGGATCTGTCAATGCAACTTGTGCCATGGATTCATCCTAAATGTTCATCAACATGTTGTGATGTGAAATTTAAGGGCTTAGACAATCATGTGATCATTCTTCTAGTTTGTGTCAATGACTTATGCTTTCAATTTTATTCATGCCTAAAGTCAGGATAACATTTTTCTTATTTTGGGAAGGGAATTCTTGAAGCTAAAATGGGTGGTGGGTTTCTCAATTGAGCATGATCACAGGTCAAGAACCTATTCCTAGATTTTTTAACCATGAAGTAATAGAGGTGAAGTTCTCCATTTATAGCTTCAAGTTTGATAACATTTGATGTTAGTGTTTCCATGCTCATAAACAATAGTGAAACCACACTTTTGGGTGTGTTTACAGATCAAGATCATGGGATCACTTTTAATTCACTTTTCCAAATTTGATCCAAGTGAAATAATTTCACCTAGAGGTTTTGGAGGTAGAATTGCTAGTTAGAAGATAAGAACTTGTCTTTTCACTGCAAAAAGTTACATTTTAGGATCTATCACCGCAACTTGTGCCAAAAAATTGTCCTGAAGGATATTTTAACATTATCTAGGGTTAAATTTTCCTAAAGGATCCAAAAAATTGTGCCAATTTTGAGCCACAAAGCACTGGGGGTGGAGTTCTCCATTTATAACTTCAACTTTGACAATATCTATTATCAGTGTTTCCATGCTCCTAAAAAGTAGTGAAAACATGATTTCAAGTGGGTTTTGAGGTTGATGTCATGGTATCACATGAAAATTTCTTTTCTAGTCATGATCTAATTAACATAATTTTACCTAGAGGTCCTAGAGGTATAAAAGCCAATCGGAGGACAAGAACTTGTCTCTTCACTACAAAAAAGTTGCATTTTAGGACCCATCACTATAACTTATGCCATAGATTCATATTGAAGGTTAAAACAATGTGATATTGGGTGAAATTATTGTGATTCGACATGCATGTGAGGGTTATTATAGTTTTTACCAATGACTTATAATTTATATTTTATGCATGCCAAAAGTTAGGCTAAAAATAACATTTTCATTTTTTAGGATGGGCATTCTTGAAGCCAGAATGGGTGGTGGGTATATCAATAGATCATGATCAGAGTCAAATAACATGTTCTTAGATTTGATCCACCACCTTATACATTTTTTAAATTATATTTTTGAGCCACAAAACACTAGAGGTATAGTTATCCAACTACAACTTCAAGTTTGACAACATCAATTGTCAGTGTTTCTGCCTTGTTGAACAATAGAGTGGATATATGATGAGAAGAGAATAAATGGCCAAGTTGAGTGTAGTGGAGAGGGAGACACAATAGTTTATGAAGTGAAAAAAAAAATCTATAACCACCAAAATATTCTAAGGCTTTAGGAGACATGAGAATTATAATCTTGCACTACTTTAAAGGGACAAAGAATAGTCTCCAAACATCCTAAAGGATGAGGTATAACATAACCACTTCATAAAACATGAATAAGTAAAATTTATAATGGAATTCTAATAATGTATACAAGAGATGAGTATTCAATTATTTTTTTTAATCAAGTACTTATAATAGAAATATAGTATGTTTATAAATTCAATGAATACAAAACATGAATATCAAGTCCAAAATGATATTAAACCACTGTAGCAAGGGTATCCACATTATAATAGTGATAAATTGTGTATCCCAATCATGTGAGGTACTTCAAAATAATATATGACTTTATCTCAAACATTGTACTCTTTTCTTCCATATATTTTTAACTACAACACATATTGAAAGATTGTAAGTTAGTATAAATACATTACACAATGGAAATATTAAAGATGATCATATCTAAATATGGCCATACAACCATCAAATTTAGTTTTGTAATAATAATGTGAGACAAATTGTATGTAGGAATATTATCACTATAAAATGTGAACACACACACACACACACACACACACACACACACACACACACACACACACACACACACACACACACACACACACACACACACACACACACACAGACATGTATGTATTTATCCATAAAAGACATGAAATCATACAAAATAAGAACATAATTTAATGTTGGATGAATGCCATATAGGTATATAATGACAATAACACATACATTGACATATAGGCATACAAAAAATTACATCATCTAACAACATAATAGAATCCCAGGTAAATGTATTATATGCATACAATGCTAAAAACACATACATTTCCATATAGACATACAAACAAGTACATCATTTAAGATATCTTACTCATCAAATAATTTCCCTTTCTTGGCCTTCCTTGAATATGAATCTCCATAAGATGCCTTACTCATAGATGAAGATCCCTCAAATGCCTTATATTCCTCTAAGGTCCAACTGCGGGTCTTTCTATGCTCATAGATCACCTATAGCTAAACCTATTCTAATACAAATATTATTAGAAAATTTACATTAGTTACATGCAATGAAGTTCATAAATTAATTTTAAACTAGAATACAAAAATAATTTAGATATGCACTTATTACAATATTGTGGTCATGCTCAATCTGTGCTTGATGCTCAAATAGGGTTAGTGGCATGTCAATGTATACAAATGGGCATATAAAATAATGAATAAACACAAGAATATGCCTAATAATAATTTGTGGGACTATCAAATGTCATATGAAAACCCTACATATATAATACATTCACATAAGTTATATTTGCCTAAGTATGTAGTAAAATTATTTTAAAAATATATTTTTACAATTCAAAATTACTAGTTAACATGTAACTTGGTGAGTGCCTATGCAGATGACATTGTAGTAGCAATGCCTATGTCTATATCTACTTGTAGATATGGAAGAGTTTCTATTATGGTCATCAAATGAACAAAAAACCTCACTTTATTTTATATAATACTTAATCTATTGCATAACATGTATGATTCACATAAGGGAGCAAACTTGAGGATATGAAAGATAAGAAGTAGTACTATAGGTAGAAATGAAAATATTGAGTATTGAAGAAGCACTATGAAGAATAGATGATATTCATGTAAAATTTGATGCATTAAAAATAAGTTTGAAAATGTGAAGAAACAACAATAATATGATTAAAATAAATAGGAGGAAAATTTTATTTTAAAAAAATATGAGAAATACATCATTAGACATTTAAGGAGACTATCTAGAAGGTTGATCATTATTAGGTTATAGATTTTCTCTCTATATATTTCAAAAAAATTCACACATAAATATAATTTGTATCCACATCAATGTCATTCAAATTTTAATTTAAACATGTGTGATTATTAGTCAAGAGTAGATATTTATATAAATAAAAACATATACATAGAGTATAATATTAACTCAAAATTTTCCCTATGTATATGTAAATGGTGTCCTAATAACCTTGAAAATTGAAGTAGTGGATGGCACATAAGCTAGCTCCACATATGTGAACATCGACCAATTAATATTTGTAAATAAATTTGTGGACTGTGAAGATATAAGCACTATTTCCTCTTTCAACATAAAAATTACATCTATATTATTCAATTTATTTATAAATTAATTGTTAGCTTTTAAATACAAATATAACTTAAATTTAACATGACAATAAAAGATACCTATATGTATTTAGTTACTAGAATGTGCACACCAAATGTACATGTTAAAAACTCATCACTCATGAGTATATCATCTAAGCTCTCAAAAGCATCACCATCATCATCTAAATGTCTAATGCATATAGCACCACAACATCTACAATGGTGATGTCTAGTATGCACACCAAGAGGAGTATCTATAACATCAGTCTTTAAAAACCTACTTATATGTTGAATGAGTGTATTAGTAATTTCACTAAGCACATGAAAAGTTTTAATATCCATAACCCCTTTCACTATAGAGGGTATACCAAGTGGAAATGGTTTTTGGGTAGGGATCCTTATAATCAAATTAGGTACATGACATGTACTTGGTCAATCCTACATAGAGCCTTTCCCTTAGCCTTAAAACTCACCATAGTCAAAATAATTAGGAATAACATTAAGAACAAACTTGCAATAGATTTTCCTCAAAAAATATGATAAGACCTCATGGTTGTTACATGGTGGGTAATCAAACACCATCCACCATTGGTCCCAAAAATTGTTTCTAATCAAATTGTGTTGGCATTGGTGGATTGGGAAACATTTCGTGGTTATTAGAAAAGGTGCATTTGTTTTTGGGTTGATGAATAAGGAAAAAATTATGTCTTTTGATATTTATTTTTCCTTCACCTCACATGCTGACAATTTTTCATTAAATCCCTACATCTATCCCTATATGATGTCCATATGTCAATTTGAATCATTATAGAGTCAAATTAACCTAATAATTACTCTAGGGTTTTGGATAATTAGGTAAAGTGGGTGTTTGTTGATGTGAGGCCCCTAATTATCCTAATTTTATGTTTAATTTGTATTTTATTTTCCATTATGTTTGTAATTATATCCTCGTAACTACCTAGGGGATCTTGTAGAAATTTAAGAGGGTTAAGAGGGTTAGGAGGGTTAGGAGGAATGGTTAACATGATAGTATATTTTAATGTAATGAGATGCTAAAAAAGAATAGGATTTAGTAATTAAATATTTCAAATAAAAAAAATCCAAAATTTAGGGTTAAGAGGTTTAGTTTTTGATTACTTACCTCCCCTTCATGGTGGCATTGCTGATTTGGTGAGGTATCAAGTGATCCAAGCATGTTTTTTGCCTCTTCCAAGTAGAATTCAATCACAATATAGCAAAGACAAGTGAAGACTAAGTAATAAAATGAGAGTAAAATAAGTGTACCCATAGGTGGGCCCTTTTTTGGTGTGTTTTTAATAATACATATGTGTTATTAAAACATAACATGTATATGATATTGGTGTAGAGAGGATTACATAACATGATTAGTCAAACATTAGTCTAATAAATCAAAGGAGAAATGCATAAGAGTAAATCAAATTAAGTGTATCTATTCATGCAAGAATTACAAAGGATAGAATGAAACATCATATTACCTGCCCAAATGGATTCACCATACCAATGAGGCTTAAAAGCATGTTATCCCTTGATCAAGAGATATTTTCTTAAACAACAATGGTGGCCAACTCCTCCAATGTCTCAAGAACTCCTTGTAAAACCTAGGATCATGATTTGGAATCACTAAACTAGACTATCAATGAAGATTTCATACAAATTCAATGATTAAATTTAAAGGATTATGGAGATAATTAAACATAATAACTTTGCACAAATCAAGTTTAACAATGATGTTCATGGCCTCTCTATTTATATATTTTTGAGATTGATTAGGATCAACCATGACCATCCATCTCAAGATTGAGATGTGTGGCCATGTATTAATCCAATTATATAATTAAATACATAAATATCCCTCATAAATATTTGGGATAGAGGGGAATTTAAGAGGCATGGATTGTCTTAATGAGGCATGGAGACCCATAATCTTGATATTTTATGCATTTATGGCCTAGGGATGTCTTCCCAAGAAATGATGTCATTAAGTGATACAGTTAATAACAATCAATTTCCAAAAAAAATATTCAAAAAATCTCATGTAAAATCCACTTAAGCTCTTTATTTGGATCAATTAGCCTTAAATAAGGTTAATCAAAAATTGTGCAATTTATTTAGAAATTGGCCCTTAATTAATCAAAATGGTTAGAATGTCCTATTATTGGCTCAAAATTTGACTAGATTGGAATTGGAAGTTGATTTTAGATGTGTTGTATCCTTCATCCCATCTAGGATGATGTAAAAATCAAATAACAAGGGCACATGTCTCGTGAAAGAATTTTGATATAGAAGAGCAATCTAGAGTACCCAAGTATAAAATTGGCATTTTAACTCGAAATGATCTGATCAAAGTTAGTTAGCCCATAAAATGCATTACCCTATTTATGGATAATTTAACCTAAATTGACACTTGTAAATGATAACTTCAAACCATTTAGAGTGTTTTATGTATTTTGACCTAAAATGTGCATTTGAGTGCAATTCAAGTAAGATTGACAATTTCAACACAAATGATGTAAGGAATTGGATGTCTACATTTTGACCCTATTTGATAAGGCATAAAAGGACATTTAGATGAATTAACATATTTTCAAAGAGAAGAGTTATCAATAAGAAATTGGAATGCCCCCTCAAGAGGACATACTAGGATGAAAGAGAAGGATGAACTCTTGAAAAGAGAGAGAAAGTGAGAGATTAACCCATGGAATAGATCACATCCAGATGAGCTAAAGATTACATATATGATTACCATCAATGATCAAAATATAATTAGAGGTATAATAGGCCCAAGTAGATGGAGGAATGGGAAAGATACAATCCATAAATGTAAGTGATACACTTTAAACATACCCAATTTGAGAGTATAAGCTACATGCTTAAGGCATTGATCAATCTTGAGATAAGTTACACACTAAAATGTTTCCATCATGGGAATTAGTGTGGAGAGCCTATAATTAGAGGAAAAGAGAGATCATTATACTTCAAGAAGGAAAGTACCACTAAAATGGGATCTTTAAAGAGAATATAATAAGAAGTGCCCTAGTAGAGAAAATTTGATCATGATAAGATAGGTGTGCCCTAGTAGGGTGAATTTTGATCATTTGATAAAGAATAAATAATGGTTTGGTTGATTTGATTCTAACACTATTCAGATGTTATGCCTTAACAAGGGTAATTGACAAGCAAAATAGCTCAAGGATATAATCCAACAAATAGGTTAAAGTGAGTGGGCACAAATGTACATGCGATGGTGTAATGGCCTAGAAATCCACATAAAACCCAACATATGAGAATACACAAAGTGGTGAGAGAGATGAAAAGAAGAATGGAGATGGCCAAGCTGACTCTAGATGTACAATACAAGTGAATACTACCTAAATAGTTCCATGGACTCATGTTCCAACATGAACTTCAAGCCAATGTAGTTCACCCAAGTTTGGGAGAGAATGGAATGAGGAATGATGAAAACTAACCAATAATTGATTAGACTCACAATGTATGCAAAGAGATGCATGTATAATCATAGAGTCAAGTGCTAAAATGCATGATACCTAGATGCCTATTTTCCAATTATGAGCCTAGATTATGCAAAATATTGTTGAGAACTATTCATTGGAGCTAATGTTGATGTTAAGACTTTGAAACCTGAGCACAAAGTGTTTTCTATAGAAAAATAAATTAGGAATCATAAGTATGAATAAATTATAATGACATAATATTTCAATTGTACTTAGATGGTTCAAATTTGAATACCTATAACTAAGGATAATGGTAAAACAATTACCAAAACGAAGAGTTACAACTATTTACATTTAAACAAAAAAGTAAAGACAAAGAAAAAGATAAACCTAAATGAACCTAACTTGAAATAAAGATATGACCAATCAAGACTTAAATAGGAACAAAAAAAATTTAAAAGCAAAAATTAAGAACATCTTAATGACATGAGACCAAGATATAAATAATCAAGATCCATGTGGACTATCAAGACATTCTTGAAGATAGAAGAGGAAAGCAAAATAAAATAGAAAAACAAGACACTAATAACAATTAAATGAACAAAAGGGTCCAAGAACAACTTAATAACATAGGATCAAGATATAAATAATCAAGATCCATGCAAATCATCAAGATGTTATGAAATAAATAAGAGATAAGCAAAAACATATAAGGAAACACAAAACCAAGATGAGACAAGAAGTAATAAAAAGAGAAAAGGAGAAGAAATAAAAGGAGAGGTGTGAAAGCACAAGAAAACACTTAAAAAATACAAATAAACACACAAAAAAACCAAGTTATTATAGTTTAAAGACACATGTTCATGCACATGCGGTAGAGGAATTAATTTCCACCGCAACATAATAAAGAACACTAACACAACAATTATTTCCTAATTAAAGAGGAACAATGATACAAGAAATGGGGGAAAAGAAGAAAAGGAAGGGGTTGGCTGAGTTGACCCTAGATGTACAAGACAAGTGAACGCTACCTACATAGTCCCATGGATGCATGTTCCAACATGAACTTTAGGCTAAATGTAGTTCTCCTAAGAAATGAGATAGAAGAAAAATGATGATCAGACCAACATGATTAATGTTATAAAATAAATAGAAGATATGACAAAAAAATCAGAATGGTTTTGATGGGATGAGAAAGAATGATCTTGTAAAATGGCAAGTGTGTGGGACAAGATGAACTGGTGTTTCTTTTCTAACAAAATGGCAAGAGCATAGCATGGTGGGATGGGAATGTACAAATGTACAAAATCATGTGATAATGTTTTTATTATGTTATGGATCATGTTCTAATGTTTTTGGTATTTATAAATTATTTCTAATGTTTTTGGTGTTTTTGGGATAAAATATGCATAAGGTAGGACCATCTAGTCAAAGAGATGCACATCTGAGAGTAGCCATTCTAATAAAATAGCTAAGCTAGCTACAATCACCCCTACTCACAAATCAATGAGAATGAGGATCCTAATAAGACAACAAATGCCTACAAAAAGTAGCAAATGGAATATAGTACAATGTCTAGCATGAAGTGACTTCAAATAATTATCTATGTTCACTGATCTATAATAATGTAGCAAAGGTCCTAAACTAAAAATATGTTCTTTTTCACTTGTATGAAGCTAAAAAATATAGTCCTTGCTGAAATTCTCTGTATAAATAGCATTGTGGATGTTCATAATGTTCATGAGACACAATTAGGATCATAATTTGTTGAGGGATAAAAAGTGTTCAAGCTTACAATATGCCCAAGACATAACAAAGAATATGGTTTTGAAGGAGAATGGTCTAAAGAATATGGTTCTCAAAGAGAATTGTCTAGGATAGGATGAAATGTGTTTAGAGTGATAATGATTCAAATCCATCCCTATCCAAAGTCATGAAGTGTGGGCCAATGTGTTTAAGGTAGGATCAAATGGTGGGATAAAATTACTTTAACACAAGTTGCTCCCAAGTCAGAGGCCTTATAGACAATGGTTCAAAGATGTTCATACATAGAACCTCTTAAGGTGTATGATGTTCATCGGCTCTGGAAGTTCTTCACCATTAGGTTTAGCTAGATGATATGCCCCTGATCACTAGTTTGTCAAGACAATATATGGTCCCAGCCAATTAGGTTGAAACTTACCTTTTTTTTTTTGCATTTAACATTCATGTTCTTTTGGTTCTCTTTCAAAACCAAGTCACCAATCTCAAATGCTTGAGGAATAATATGATTAATATATATTTTCTATAATCTATTTTGATATGCCTACAAGTTTTCTAGGGTAGTAAAATGCTTACCATCAAGAAGTTCTAGTTCTTGCAACCATGACGCCCTATAGTATTCATCATCTTCAATGTGAGCTAGTGATATTCATAATGATGGTATCTTGATCTCGATCAGGATAATAGATTTAGTGCTAAAAATAAGGGAGTATAGAGTGGCTCTAGTTGGGGTTTGATGATTGATTATATAATCCCAAAGGGTATGAAAGAGTTGTAAGTGCCAATTATGGCCAACGTTATTGACAATATTATTTAAGATGGATACAATGGTTTTATTTTATGCCTCAACTTATTTTTTTCCTTGTAGGTTATATGGAGTTGATTTCTTATGCTTGATCTTGAATTTTTCATAAAGATATTTCATATCTTGGTATACAAAGGATCTGCCATTATCAGATATAATACAGGTTAGGATGTCATATCGATAGATGATATGGTAATGAATGAATTTGGCTATTTACTTCTCGGTAACATAAGTAAAAGGAATGGCCTCAATCCACTTGTTAAAGTACTTAGTTACATTCAAAATGTGTTTATATCCATCTAAAGATGTTGGGTTAATTTTTTTGATGAGATTGAGACCCCATGTTGAGAATGACCATGGTGTTGTGATCGGTTGTAGTGGTAAAGAAGGTATGTGTATAAACTTTCCATTTTGTTGACAAGTAACACATTTATTCACATCTTTTCAAGCATCAATATCCATTTTGGGATAATAATAGCCTATTCTGAGGAGCTTCTTTTCTAGGACTACACCATTGGTGTGGGCCCCACACATTCCTTCATGAACTTCCTTTAGTGCCATCTTGGATTCTCCCAAAGATAGATAATGAAGAAGAATTCCATCATAACCTTTTATATAAAGCATGTTTCTAAGGAGAATATAACATGTTAAATTATGAAGGAATAATTTCTATTAGTTGTTGGAAAGGTTGGCGGCGAAGACATGACTATGAAAATAGTTGTAAAAATATTGGTACCATGGTAGCTCAAGTGGGGGATTAGGACCAACAATGTGCATGCCCTCTCTAAATTGGTTATAATATGCACAAGATGAAGAATATTTTCAATCAATAATTAATACTCTTTACCACTACCATCCATTTGAATCATGGAACCAATTGTTGTCATTACATCAATAGATCTATTGTTTACTCTCAGAATTGTTCAAACTATAGAGATTTAAAATGTGTTTTGAGGTTATCAATAATTTAATTGTAAGGAAAAAACTTATCATTTATTTTTTGATACTGATCAGTGGTATGATTGATGATTAACTATGAATCTCCATAGACCTTTAAGCTTTGAATATCCCATTGTATAGGAAGGTGAAGCCCTACAATCAATGCCTCATACTCAACCATATTATTTATATAATGAAATTGTATATGGAATAATTTGAGAACTAAATCCCCCTATGGTGCGATCAACAATATACTAGAGCCAAATCCATCAAAATAGAGTGTATACTATTCAGGTTCTTACGGTGCTTGTTCTATTGTCATGATAAAATCATCTAGAAAGTCAAAATTGAGAGGTTGAGTATCCTAAATAGGAGTTTTTATAAGTTAGTTAGTAATTACTTGCCATTTGATTGCATTTTGATTTTGGTACTCAATATCAAAATCACTTAGGAGCATAACCCATTTATCCATGTATGCTTAAAGAGCTACATTAGATAAGAGGAACTTGAGAGGGTCCACCTTGGTGATGATAATAGTTTTGTTATTTAGCATATAATGTCATAATTTTTGAGTGGTGAACACCATAGCTAAACATGACTTCTCAATAGGTGTATAATTATGTTCATAATGCACCAAAGTGCTAATTAAATAATAAACAACATGCTCCTTACCATGATCATCATGTTCGGCCAATACTGCCCCTAGTGCATGTTATGTGGCTGATATATAAAGAATTAGTGGCTTTCCCTATGTTGGTGATCTTAAGACTGTTGGATTGGATAAGTATGTTTTAATATTTGCAAATTCTTTCTAACAATATTCATCCCATTGAAATGTTACCCCTTTCTTCAAAAGATGAGTAAATAGGTGGCACTTTCTTTGCAGGCTTCATAGCTATTTAAGATTGTTTGGTGGAGGCATATATAAAATAGTGTTGAATTTAGTAGGGTTGACTTTGATCCCTCATTATGATACAATGAACCCTAGAAATTTCCTTGATGTGACTCCAAAGACACATTTCTTAGGATTCAAGCATACTTTATATTCACAAAGCCTCTCAAATATTCTTCATAAAACATTAGGACGTCCAACGTTTGTTTGTAATTTTATTAGTATATCATCAACATAGTAATCTATAATGGCATGCATCATGTCATGGGAAATGATAGTCATTACACATTGATATGTTGATTTAGTGTTCTTCATGCCAAATGGCATGACTTGGTAATAAAATGCCCCCCATAGAGTGGTGAACACAATCTTGTACTAGTCTTCAAGGGCTATCTTAATCTGATTGTAACCAAAAAGTTTTTCAATTAAGGACATCATCTCATACCCAATAGTTGAGTCGATGATCATGTCGATGTTAGGCAGAGGAAAATCATCTTTAGGGCATGCTTTATTGATATCTTAGAAATTAGTATAAAGATGTATACCCAAGGTCTTATTACTCACTAGGACTATGTTGGAAACCCATTCAGATTAATCTAGTGGTCTAATTAAATTGGCTCCTAACAACTTTTCTAGTTTAACCTTAACCAATAGGGCAATGTGTGGATGCATCTTTCTTAGTTTTTACTTGACTAGTTTGGCATCAATATGGATAACAAGGTGATGCACAACCAAATCAGTGTCCATGCTTGACATGTTAGAATATGCCCATGTGAAGATGTCTATATTTTCCTTAAGAATGGATATAATATGCTCAAATTCTATCTCAATAAGGGAAGCTCCAAGATAAACTATTTTGGGATCCTCATAGGTTCCCAAGTTCACTTCTATCATGTTTTCCACAAGGAGTATGGATCTATCTTCCAAAATTGAAGGTAAGGTATGATCATGAGTATCTTTTTATGCCACATAGTCTTATGGTTCCTCTAAAATATCTGGATAGTATGAATAATTAGAATCTCCCATCTTAGGTAAAGGCCAATTAGAAAAAACCTCTATAAACTCAAGAGAAAGATGCTCAAAAATTTGTTGTTGTTATGAAGAGATGCTTGTATTGGCTATGGAACTTAGGCTGGATGGAATTTTTGTGTCTTGAGGGGATGAGAAAACTTTCCTGCCTAGGAGTGCCTGAAACAGATTCTCACTCAAAGGATTTTATTTTTCTTTACTTTTTCCCTAATCGATGAGTGCCTCAAAGAGGTTTTCACATAAACATCTCAATGTTTGTTCTTTATTATGACCAAGAATGTTTTCCTACTTTCCAAACTAAGTAGAAGGATCTAATGAAAAACTAAAGCCTTGTTTGTGATTGGAAATGGTAAATCCATCTCATAGGCCCATGTATTCTGCAATTGATTCTTCTTCTTAAAACTCATTGAGGCATATAAATGAATTATTTTGGTCTCAATATATGAGTTTAGGATGGTAAAATCATAAGGACAATGAAGGTTTGCTTCAGGATGGGAAGCTCCAGTGGTAAAGATATAATGTCTTGATTTAGGAAGGGAAGCACCATTAGTATGGGTTCTTGCTTCAGGATTGGAAGCTCCAATAGATGTTATGGTCAATATGGCATTTGAATCAAATAAATATGAGTCAAAAAAATCATCAAAAAGGCTATAATGGGATGATATGCCACTGCTAGGATTCTCTTTGCTAACCAATTCAGAAGAGCCACTATCAAAAGTCATGAGGTCACCCTCTGGTGGTTTAAATATGAGACCATGATTACAATTGACAACTCTAGTTGATATGGGTTCTAAGATTCCTTGCATTTATGGGCCAAGGCCTTTTCTTATATAGTCAAGATGATCCACTATCTAGTTAAGGATAAGATACTTTGGATTTTGAAAGTAATAAACAAGGCCTTTAAAATATAACCAATCTCCCTCGGTAAAAACTTCTCAATCTTTGTTTGACATGATTATAGGTATGAAAACCATATGTGGTTTTGGTTATTTCTTCTATGGTTACCAAATCTAGTTAGGTCTATTAGGAGTCTGGGAAGTTTTAGTTTTACCAAATGATTTATGGGATTTAGACAACTTTATAATATGTAGGACATCCTTTAGATGGTATATGGAAATACCCAAATCTTTAATAACTTACCTTACAAGTGTTGTAGGAAATGGATTGATCAAAGTGGAAGCTAGATCACCAGGGTTGATATAATTAGATGGAGATGGATGGAAATGATGGCTTTGTTCTTCTTCATAATGAATTCATAACTTAGGAAATACTTATAATTATGAAACTTAGTTTCAAGATGTTTGCAATGTTGATATGGCTACTAATCAACATGAATAGTAATCTCAATCCTATCATAGGGAAACTTAAGGCACTGTTGAAGAGTGGATGTCACTGCCTGTACTTCATGGATCTAGAGATGACCATGAAGTATCTTATAAGGAAGTTAAATATCCACAATATGGAATAATGTATGATGATAAATAGACCCAACCATGATTGGTAACCAAACTGTACCTAAAGACTCCTTATTGGTGTTGTCATAAGCCTTGATTATAATAGTTTATGGTTGAATGTCTTTATCCATGTAGCCTAATCATCATACCACTTTGAGAGATATGATTTTTATCCATAAACCATTATCTATAAGAACCCACTTGATCTTATGATCTACAATGATTATCTCTATATACAGTGGGTTATTGTGGTTTGGGCCAAGAGTGGACATGTCTTTTTGGTCAAATGTGATTTGTCAAAATGAAGAAAAATGTCAAATTAGGATTTGGAATTGATTAGGGTTTATATCATTAGGAATAGTAGATTCTTACAAAAGGTTGTTCATAATATTTTTATAGACATCAAATATCTGCAAGAGTTCTAATATGGAAATTTGTGCAAGGGTTTTATTTAATTGATCCACTAAACTATAAGGATTTTTTATTATGGATTGAGCTAGTTTAGTCTTTGTTGGCACAATATTCATCTTTGTAAATTTTAGAACAATTTTCTCATTGAGTTTCATGGAAGAAGTGGATGAAGGGCCCTAGATGGTGACTTTTGGGTGTTAAATTGCAACTGCACAAACTAGAGGTGGCAAGGAGTCATTATAATTAGAAGAAGTGGATAAAGGGCCTTGGATGGTGACTCACAAGTGTCTAGTTGTATTTCTATAGTTTTGAGTCGATGAGGATCCTTTATAATTAGAAGAAGGGTGTTATTATTTAGAACTAGTAAATTGTGCAAATGGAGCTGCAACCTGATTATGCAAACTTGATATGATATTAATAAGGGGAGAGGGTGTTGACCCTATAATGATGGATATTATGCTATGAGGAACACAATATTTTCCATGTGGTTTCATAGTAACAGTGGCAATGTGGGAAAAATAAATGTGCCATATAGTATTTTTATAGTCATATGGCATGTTGTTATAAGCCACATTGTTAGTATGGACATTATGATCCTGATTATGCTCATTATGATTTTGACCCTGATATTGGTTCTGATTCTACCTCTATCATTGATTTTGACCTTAGTTTTGATTATTATTTGGTGGTGATGGATTATGTAAAGGAAAGAGGTCCTTGTAGATCCCCATATCCTAATTTGTGTCCTAGTTAGGGGCCAACTTAATCTCCAATTCATCACTTTCAATAAAGTCTTCAATAATGTGTCATAATTTGATGAAATGATATGCATCATGACCAGAAACATGATGGAAGTTACACCATTCATTCTCTTTATACCAATATATCTTTGGTTGATCTTGAGGAAATGGCCTTGGTACTGGCCATACAATCAAAGAAGTAGTGATGAGCTTTTGTAACACTATTTCAATTGGTTCTCCTAACTTGCTAAAGACTATGAAATTGTTATGAAATGTCCTTCATGGAGGCTATCTCTGTAAAGTAGGTGGTGGATTTGGGGGAGTTAATTGTACATTTAAGGGAGGCATAGCCTACATAATTTATATGTGCTTTGTTTTAGTCACCCCATTTCCAACCATTTTTAAATTTTTGTTAAAGCCCTTAGGCTTATCTTGTGCAACTATTTGAACTAGTGATTGAGTCTAATTAGATGTCTAACTCTATGAAAAAATCTTAACAAGGCCTTTAGAAATAAGAGCCTCATCAATATTCACTCCTTTGTAAATAATTTATTCAAATAAGTTAGCACAAGCTAATCATAGATTATGCATGACTTCAAGATGTAAGTTTTGTGAAAATATATCAACCAACTATTTATCTGGTGAGTTATGTTGAAATCAGCCTGCCAATTCTCTCCACCTTTGTAGATATGTAACAAAACTTTCACCATCACATTGTTTGGATTTGCACAATCCAACAACAGTCAATTCATGTTTTATGTTATATGAGAAATGGTTAACAATTTTTTTTGATAAGTCGTCCCAATTTGCAATTAATCCCTTGGGTAGTTTAAGTAGCCAATCGAGAGCTTGTCCTACTAAACTTTATGGAAATAGTCAAAGTAAGTACTTGCTACTATTAAAAACCTCTTGACATAAGATAAAAAATGCTTGTATATGCTCACGTGGATCTCCTTTTCCTTTTTACTTCTCAAATTTGGGTGCCTCAAAATGAGGTGGAAAAGGGTTTTGGAGAATAGATAAATAAAATGTATATGGACATATCTCATTGAATTTGTAATTTTTAACTATATTATTCATCTCCAATCTCTGAACAATTTCCTTCATAGGATTTCACTCTCGCATGTTTGGTGCATTTTTGGATCAGATAAGATGTTTTTGGGGTGGAATGTGCCCCTATTTTTTTGTTGTCGGGGTGGAATGTGCCCCTACTTTTGTATGGATGTATAGGGAATGTATACCTTTTGATCCATGCCTTAGTTTTTATTCACTCTTTGAGTCGAGAAAATAGGCTATTGATTCTTAGATTGTAAAACATTCCCTAAATTACCTAAATTTGGTTGTTTAACACCTTGTTAATTTTGGGAAGTTCTTTGTTTGTTTACCAATTTTTGTGTTGGTTGGAATGAACTAGCCAAATTATTTTGAGAGATTTCCTCAATTCAAACTGAATGTTTGGGTCTTTGGTTTTACAAAGTAACAAAAGGTTCTTGATGATTGAATAACATATGCTTTGTGTCAAATGGAACATTTTGTAAGATCTCTTGTGACTTTAACTATTCATTTAGGTTACCTTGATCCATTATGGTTATGTTATAAAAATTTTGTTGCATACTTTCAACCACATTTCCTTGTTCTTTCAAAGCATTATTGTCAATTGAAGTGGCAACTAATTAGTTAGTTAAGTTTGTGACAAGTTGATCCACATATCGTTGACTTATTATCTTGATCTTAGATAGAAAATCTAGATTTGTGGGTTTTGACTCTATTTGTATCTCTTTTCCTTTTTTATAAGAAGAAGGTATGTCTATTTGTGCAAAAGCTTTTTCTTGCCATCATTATTTTCCTTCTCTAACTAAGGTATGCAATTTTTTGGTAGGAAAGTTTGAAGGTAGTCTAGCACCTGATTCTATCAAACTAAGAAGTGTTTCATCTTGATCTTCTTGGGGTTGATATTCATTGTATTTATCTTTAGATCCTACTATTATTGGGATGTCATTAAAAAAAATGAGGTTATCTTGACCATCATAAAAATTATCATCCTCATAGCTAAGGCCATAAGAGGTTCCACTATGAGTGAACCTTTGAGTCATGTCTAAAAAGAGTTATTCTCTATGTGTGACTAGATTTGAATCAATGTTTTGCAAACCTTTAAACATGGTCAGCTTGGTTCTCTTTAAATAAATTACTAAGGCACCAAAGAGACTATAAATGAGGGTGGCTTGGAACCACACATAGTTATAAAGTTTAGTTTACGAATTTACTCAACTTTTGGTAAAGTTGAAATTTTATAGATCAGAAGAGGGTAAGGTAACTCAAAGATCTAAGGTGAAAACTAGTACACCAAAGCCTATAAATTTGTGATACACCTATAATGTAAAAGCTAGTTTCAACTTTGATGAGTTGACCCTATAAAATTAGAGGAAATATCTCTAAATTAATAAAAAGACAATACAAATTAAACAACTCAAGATGTAGAAACATACATGAATCACTAAGTATAAAGCTAGGACCAAATGGGTAGAACAATGCCACCACATGGTTCTAGTAGAATAAAATATGTTTTAGGACTCAAAGCATGAGTGATACACAAGATGACTTGATTCTACCAAAATTATAATGTGTTCTTGAGTCTAATAAATGGCCCTCAATCCAAATGGAAAATTGAACGCAAGTAAAAACAAGTTTAGCATGCAATGGTGAACCCAATTTAACACACCAACCCTTAAAACTTAGAAATGTTCAATTTCAAATGTGAATTATAAATGAGGGACTTAAACAAATTGGGTAAATGATCTAGACTCAATTGGGTAGCATGACTACACCAAAGGGGGTGATATGACACAAAGTTTTTGATAACAATTTGAACAAGGAAAAGATAAATTTTCTAATTAGATAGTGTAATGCCTCCCTTGCTCAAGAATTTTGAGGACAATGTGTTTTGGTTAAGTTCATTGAATTAACAAGTAGTTTTTGACATAAATCAAGACCAAGTAAGCTAATGATAAAAATAATTATTTTAAGTCTAAACTGATAAGGTATGGCAAAGTGGGGTTAACTAAACTAGGAAGTTTTTGAATGTTTCTAAGGGGATCAATTACATAGTGATTTTCATGTCATTATGCAAAATAAAAGCATGTAAATGGGTATCCACAACACTTGGCTTGTTGTAAAAAGGTCTAGTATTTTTTTTAACCACTACATCTATCACTTGTTTAGTGTAGTGTGATGTCTAAAGTGCAGATACATCTTATGTGCAACTCCAACACTAGAAGGTGGTTTAACCAATCAAACCTCTGATCCTAGTGGGAGTGGTTGAAGTTAGTGCTAGGAGGTGAAACCCTAGGTCAAAGCTTTCTTATAGAACTTATGGGAGGTGATAAAATCCCCCTCACAAGCTAAGTTTTCATGAAATAAAAGACATAATAGAAAGAATTTAGGGTCATTTTCAAGATCACCCAAATTATTTTGAGTTTTTGGGGAGTGCTTTAGATGACATTCTTTCTATGCCTTGGACTAGGCATGTTTTCAAATGAGGATGATGATTTTGATTCCAAAAGTTCCCTAATGGGGATGGATGGAAGAGTATACACGTAATGTGCTACTCTTTTTCCAATCAAATCCTAATTAAACAACTATTGAATACAAAATTTGACATGTGTGTTTAATTTTAAGCCCCAAATGAAAGATTAAGTGTTATTTTTGACCCTTTGGTCTTAAGTTGTAACCTTGAAAGAAAATTTTATCGAAAGATTCACCTAAGCATGTAAATTCTTTGTTAAGCACCAAAAAAAAGGTTCTTAATTCATTTTAAGCTTTCAAAAAGGTCCAAATAACATGTTTTAATAAATCCCAAGCTTGATCCTACAATGAAAATGTTAGATTTTCCTTTAGCTTTGAAGCTAATTTTCAAATGAATGAAGCAACTTCTCAAAATAAGCTCTCTATTTTGAAATTTCAATTACACAATCAATATCATTGTTCCCCTACAAAATCAAAATTTTAGAAAACAAAATCATTGTTATGGGTTAGATCAAGCACAAAAAACAATATCACTATTTTTGGATGAAATCGCTAGCAAAATCAACAAAATCGATACCCAAAGTGACTGTATCACCATTTTGCAATGAAATAATTATTATACAAAATCATTACCCAAAAGAGTGATATTTCTACCCTAAATAAAGATATTGCTACCCAGGAGGATGATATATCATTGCTAAAGTCTAGAAAATTATTGCTCAAGACTATGAAATTATCGTTTAAGTATAAGAAATCATTGTCTAGCAAATAGTGATTTTGTTTACACCAAATCACTACTATGTAATAGTGATATTGTAACAATGAGGAAAATTGAGGTTTCTAGAAATAACATCTCTACCAAAAAAATGAAAAATTAACTTAAAATTTCACTCTTTTGGCCCTCTCACTCCAAGATTCTACATGTAAAAGATTAGTAAGTTACTTGAAAGAGATTTGTGACCAAATTTGTAGTGTGCAGTCCCACCGAGCATGCCAAAATGTAGAGAGGATTACATAACATGATTAGTCAAACATTAGTCTAATAAATCAAAGGATAAATACATAAGAGTAAATTGAATTAAGCCTATCTATTCATAGGAGAATTACAAAGGATAGAAAGAAACATATGAAATAAAATAACATCATATTACCTTCCCAAATGGATTTACCATATCAATGAGGCTAAAAATCATGTTCTCCTTTGATCAAGAGCTCTTGTCTTTAACAAAAATGGTGGCCAACTCATCTAATGCCTCAAGAACTCCTTGTAAAACCTAGGCTCATGATTTGGAATCACTAAACTAGCCTATCAATGAAGCTTGCATAAAAAATTAATGATTAAATGTAAAGGATTGTATAATAATTCAACATAATAACTTTTCACAAATCAAGCTTAAAAATGATGTTCACAGCCTCTCTATTTACATATTTTTGAGATTGATCAGGATCAACCATGACCGTCCATCTCAAGATTGAGATGTGTGGCCATGAATTAATCTAATTATATAATTAAATCCATAAATATGCCTCATAAATATTTGGGATAGAGGGTAATTTAAGAGGCATGGATTATCTTAATGAGGCATGTTAGACCTATAATCCTGATATTTTAGGCATTTATGGCCTAGGGATGTCTACCCAAGAAATGATGTCATTAACTAATGCAGTTAATAGAAATAAATTTCTAAAAATAAATATTAAACAACTTTCATGAAAATTCCACTTCAGCTCTTGATTTGGATCAATTAGCCTTAAACAAGGTTAATCAACATTTGTGCAATTTATTTGGAAATTAGCCCTTAATTAATCAAAATGGTCAGAATGTCCTGTTATTGGATTGAAATTTGAGTGGATTGGAATTAGAAGTTGATGTTAGATGCATTGGATCTACCATCCCATTTAGGATGATGTAAACACCAAATAAAAAGGGCACATGTCTCATGCAAGAGTTTTGATAGAGAAGAGCAATCTAGAGTACCCAAGTGCAAAATTGGCATTTTAACTCAAAATTATCTAATCAAAGTTAGTTAGCCCATAAAATGAATTTACCCATTTAGGGATACTTTGACCTAAATCAGCCATTGTAAATGACAAGTCAAAACCATTTAGAGTGCTTTATGGATTTTGACCTAAAATGTGCATTTGAGTGCAATTCGAGTAAGATTGATAATTTCAACATAAATGGTGTTAGGAATTGGATGTCTATAATTGACACTAAGATTAATGCTAATAATGTGTACACATTATTTTTTCATAACATGTACACATTATGTCTTGGAAATCCCAATCCTAAATTAAAATAACATGTATGCATTATGGCCATAACATATAGGTGTTATGGTCATAAAACATATGCAATGAGGGAAATGTCCATGGAATTATCCCCCAAATATGTGCCAATGCCCATTTATATTTATCATTATTTTACCAATCCTTAGGATTATTGAATTCATGATCATCCATGTAGTCATCATCTCGAGAGAGAATTATTTTCTTATGTTTTTCTTATTCTTCAATATGTCCCTTATTATCATGATCTTGAATCAAAGGTTTTGGATATAGGGAATGTTGTGTAATTTACCCATTAATTTTACTATGGACATCTTGATTTTAATATTTTTTTTTGAAAAATATGATTTCCCTATATATTTATTCATAAATACACTCTCTTGTTTATCATGTGTTTATTTTTTTAACTTCTCTTGTTTCATTTGTTCTATTAAAAATGTATCCTCAATTATATTAGGTTGCTTATTTATAGAAGGGTTTTATGAATTTGATGGTGTTTTAATGAATGCTTATATTGCAAAATCATCACTATCAATTAGTTTTTGTATGATGTGATTCAAATCCTGACACTATCTTGTATGATGTCCCACAAGTCTATGATAAGTATAGTAATGTTTTTATTGCCTTAAAGGGTGCATAAGAGTCCACATTAATTGAATATTTTCTCTTGAAGTCTTATTAAGCTTGGAAAAACTTGTTGACCCATTTATCAAAGGTGTATTTTTTTTATAAACCCATACTTGAGATGAATTATTTTGAGGCACAAAGTTATGTAATAGGGAAGCAAAGGTGAAATTTACACTAGCATGCTCAAGATTATGGATATGTGTAATATGATCCTCAAGTGATGAAATATAATTACCATATGATTTAGGATTGATTTAAAAGCATAAATCTTAGGTACTTTGGAATGAATATGCACATAATAAACCTTAAAAAGATGTGTGGGAGGTGGATGGGATGAGGAGGGATGTGTTGAATACCTATGCTTTGCACTATAAGATGGGTCCCCTTACCTATTTGCATAGTGACAACATGAACTATAAAATTCAATATAGGTTTTCGGCTCATAGTGGGGGCGAGATGTTAACTATCACAACCTTGAGGTTAAAAAGGGTGAGGTTGAACTCAGATCTGAATCACAAAATAAATTGTGAACCTAATTTATAAATGAAAAAGTCTTAAATGTTCCAAGAGGGTTAAAAAATGACTTGGAAAGTTTCAAATAAGGAAACAACCATAAACATAAAACTATGATGAATTTTATGCCAATAGACATTCCTAAAATAGCATCCAAAGGTGGTAGATGCTAATAATGGAGTGAGTGAGTTTAATTTTAATGGTCGACATCACTAATTAAAAAAAAAAAATGAAACATATATATTAAAAAATTAATGAAAACATTCCCCACATAATCTAACTTGAGCAGGACATGTTTTTACCCATCATTAACATAATCCACATTATGATAAGGACACTTCCCACCAATGAAAAAATCACTAAGGATGCCAAATAGACTATATAGAAATGCATTAAAGAGATTATCACCTTTATTACCAATGATTATATTTTTAAAATATCTCACTCTTTTTATTAAAATATTCTTATATTAGGTGATCAAATTAGGGTTTTATTACTTTTCTTGTGTTAATATTAACTAAGCCATTCATCCCCTCTCAAGTATCCAAGGTTGTGCTTAGGCAAAATGCAAGGTTGTGGTCTTATAACAATCATGAGCTTATACACCAATCTTTTTAAGATTAATGCATTGTAGATAATCTCCAACAATTAGCCAAAATGGAAGTAGCTTCATATATTCATTAAATGACCAACAACTTTTAGCAAAAACTAATGCATCTAATCTTTAAGACATCTTATATGTATAAGTTATTGTCATTGTTTTATCATTTGTCCAACATCAAAATCAAGAAATAATAAGCTTTGAACCTTCCCAAAAATTAATAAGTTATGGATGAAATATGCTATTTATTCAATGCACATATCCATTTGTGCCCAATAAATAATTATCATGTTTGTATTTACATTCTTTACAATCTCTATATTATATAGATAAATATTTTCAATACGGATATGTTAAATACTTGAGGTTTATTTTTTTATTATTTGTTTTCAATTTAAAGCTTATTTATGAATTATTGGTTTTAACATTTGATCTAAATTCAAAATTAAAAGGATTTATGTTGTAATTGTGTTGTTTAATTTTTTATTACCTCAAGAGGCATTCTAAAATCACATCCAAGGCTTGGTGGTAGATTGTAATGTAGTGAGTGTATTCATTTTTAATTCCAGTCTTAAATTTGATGCCCATTTGACTGTCACTTATATATTTTTCTATTTATAAAAAAACTCTACTCACATTATTATACCATATTAATTTTTATTAAAATTATAATTTTATTTGACATCCACTTGATTGTCACTTAATTTTTCTATTAAAAAAATTAGTTAAATTTATTATACCATATTAATTTTTATTAAAAATATAATTTTATGAACAAATATTATTATAATTTAAAACATGAATGACATTATTATACTAAATTAACATACATATCTTAGATAAATCTAGGTAAAATATGTTGAGAGATATCATTCTCGAGTTGCCCCATTATATTTATTTCACAAATATAAAATCATATAGGCACCTCAGTTTAAATAGATTTATTACATATATGTACATTAGTTTAAATTACATATATTTAAACTACATATATGCCCCATTCTATCTATTTATTACATATATTTATATAATATATGTATGTTAGTTTAAATTACAAAGATATATAAAAAATAGTAAATAAATGAAACCTAAAAATTATTTTTAAAATAGGGTACACCTTTCTCCCTCTAGATGAAATTTACTAAAAATAGTAAATTGTACAATCTTTAAAATCCATAAAAATATTTATGAATAAAAATAGATTTTTTAATCCAAATAATACAAATAGAAAAAAAAGTGAAGCATTTGAAAATAAATATATTTGGAATTAGATATTGGAAAAATAAGGAACACCCCTAGTAGAGGAACCCCTAATAGGAAAGTGAGTGTGTAACCTTAGGGAAAGAAATAAAAATTTATAAATTGCATAGAGGATAAAAGGGATCTTGAAATTAGGTTTGAATCCTTAATGAATGATTATGAAACCCTAGAATGAAGGTTGAATCATAAGGGCAACCTAGGGTTTAGCAATGTTCAAATCAAATACAAGTTTACCAATATGTTTACCCTATTTTTGGATTAGTGTTAATCTCAATAGGATAAAAGTGTAGAATTGATTTAGATTGTAATATATGGTAATCAAGAATAAATATGAATGCAACTATTGAAATTGATTTGGTAATTAGATTTTTTATTTATGAAAAATCCTAAGGAGATCAAGATACTTAGTTTTAATGCTTCAATGCTTGTCTAATATGTCTCTATATATTTGATTTGTGACCCTTGAATATGTGCATAACTTTGAAAATCAACTTCCTTCTCTTTCAAACATTAGGTTTGCTTCTGAAGGATGAAAACCTGAAAAAGTGAAGTGTAGTTAGGATTAATGAACCCCAATCACCCCTATTGATGATTGATCATTGCCTACGAATCAAATAATTAGAAGAGGGATGTCAAGCCACATGTAGTTCTTCCCCTTTATGTGAATGTAAAATTATGTTCTTTATATATATAAATTCACCTATAAGTTTTGCTTTGATCTTGACAATGGTGGTACTTGACTGAGCTTGGTGTGTTTCATAATTTGTTAATGATTAATCCTAATGATTTATTTGTAATTTTGGAGAAATAGGAAAGATTTGCTCAATGTGTAGTACTATACTTGAGAGGTACTTAAGAATTTGAATAAACTTGACCTTGATTTAAGTTTATATGTGCGCAATTATGTAATTTATTGTGTCACCAACACACTAGGTAATGTGATGACTTAAGGAAATGGTTTGATTTTGAAAAATATTAATATATAGGTGAAGGGAGATAATGTTAACCTTATGATAGGTAAGTTGACATTACCATCTCTTCTTGATGTTATTGTCTTGGAGATAAAAATGCCAATACAATATTTTAGGAGTGTCTAGGTAGGATATTTCATTGGTATAACATAAATTAGAATGTTCTTATAGGTGATAAAAATAAAATTTTAATGGATTGGGCTTAGAACTAGCATGTAGGTCTATGAGAATGGTGAGTGAAAAATGTTCAAAGTTGCACAAATCATGTATGATAAGTGTAGTTAGAGATTAACAAAGCTAAGTGTCAAATACCATATTTTAAAGTCTACAAGTAAAACATATTGGTGAGATTATTATTTGTATTGACCATGTCAAACCCTATGTTGGGTGAATGCCAAAAGTTAAGGGGGAAAAGGATCAGTTTTTAGAAAAAAAATTATTTATTAAAAATTGCAAGTTCCATTTTTAAAAGGGTGCACACCATTTTTAAAATAAAAAATAAGCTAATTTGAAATGGGTCATTATCAACCCTAAAGGACCTATGTATTTTGTAATGCAAAGAGTGCACATGATTTGAGTTGTTAAAGGGTGTACACCCTTTGCATTAACAAAGGTGTATTCCATTTATTACCTCAAAGGGCATGAAAATTTTTAATTACAAAAGGATTGGACCCTTTACATTAAAAAAGGTGTATGCCCTTTAAAATCCAATAAAAAACAAAAATAAAATTGCACCATGTTTTTTTCTATTTTTTTGATTTTTTCATGATTGTAAGTCATTAAGGAGAGAAAATCAAAGGGTGTGCATATTGTTTCTCACAAAGTTTACTCCAAGAATGTCCACTAAATATTAACACTTGTCCTAGGTATGTTATTTTCTTCCTCATGGCATGCTTAGGGTTTGTAATAATATTTCTTTGTAAAATAATTTTTATTATAATCATAAGGCACGGTGTCATTAAAATTAAAATTATATCATGAAATACTTAAACTACCTAATATAAATGTTTATTTTTATAATTATAGATTCCTTATTTTATGGAACCATTTCCTGAATAAAACCTCCAATAAAAACATGATGAAAACCCCTAACATTTTAACTTTGTAGAAGTAGAATAATTTAAAAAATATAATTCAAAGTGGAAACAATATGAAATTATTGTTAATAGCTAGTGTGAATATTAAGAAAAAGTGCATGTAATTCACTTGATAATACATTGTATATAGTTTATAATGAAGTGGGTAAAGCCACTTCTGAACTTGATGCAATGCTACATCAAATAGAGGTATTGAAACATAATTTTTCTAATAAATTGTCACATGTGAATATTAAAAAAAAGGATAGAAAAGAAGAACCATGTGATTTGTTTCATATGCCTAGAACAACTGAACCACCATCAACAAGTCACAAATACATTATAATGGATTGGTGTATTTATGAAAATATTAAAAAAAAAAATTGGGATAGGTGGTATATGGTGTTTAATGAGCCTCCATGCAACAAAAATGAGGTTCCATTTTAATTTTTGAGAAAAATATATGGTGATTTTTTCTCCAAAAAATTCTAAATTATTTTTACATGAGGGCATCCCATGGTAGGGGATGTGGGTCATCAATTAATATAATTGGTGCCAAGAGAGATCAAAACTGATCCCAAATAAATAAAAAGATAATAATACATATTTCCATCCAAAAAATATTACATCATAGTAAAAATAGGGACACCTTTGATGCAATTACTAGCTCACATAGGTCATGATTGGCACACACTAAGGAATACATAGGATATAAGTAATGGCACATCTAGTGGTATCCTTCCTACTATTGGTGCTTCACATAGTGTCATAACTATCAAGCATCCCTTAATTATTTTACATAATTGAACTTTGTGTGGGAGTAAGTGTATTAGACCACCTATTTAGGATAGCCATATATATGTTACATCTAAAAATATAATAGGCACACTTGTATGGACTATAACAAATAGCTACATGACACTAATACACAACAACATATGCCATCTTCAAATTTTTAATCACCTCAGTCAAAACACAAATAGATATGTAGGACTTATCTATTTCACAATACATATTTAAAAAGTTAATTAACTATAATTTGTTTATGTATCTAGACAAATATTAATTTTATCTTAATATTTGTACTTAATTGATTCATATTTGAATTATTTAATTTGTTTCATATATCGATGATGACTAAAATTATGGTACCACACCTAGATTTTATTCTATTTTTGAGGGTTTCATTAACACTATTATACCCTACACTCAAGTTGTGAAAGTAAACCTGAAATATGCTACATTATTTTAATATTTTATAGACACCATAGTTCTAGGTTGTGAAATTAAATTTTCAAGTTGTTATATTATTTTAATATTTTGTATACACCATAATTTTAGTGTGTTTGCTTTCTTGGCCTTCCCATCTCATCTTTTGAGATATATTATTCTCAATCTCTTTTTCACTTTCTCTCATTCTCTCTCTCTCACTCCATATCATTATCACTATATTTTTCTATTTAAACCCCTCTCCCATTCTCTATATTTATATAGAGGGAATAATTTTAATTTACCTTAAATAGGATATATAATTTTTATCTTTCATTTTTTTTTTTGTATAGATGATGATATAAGCTATTAGTACCCCATATAAGCTACATCAATCTGATGATAACATTGAAAATAACACTACATTTCCATGCTATTTTTTCTCTCTTTATGTATAAGGAATATTTGGATTTATCTTAAAATATGATTACTTTTAATTAATTCATAATTAACCTCTTTCATTTTTTTCTCAAGCACAAATGACAATAGATTCTATGGGTACACCACTTGGACTAAAAAAAATTATGACTCATCCTAAAATTGTGCTCCAAGATAAAGTATCTCCCCAATACCACTTTATTAAGAGACATAGACTTATGAGAAAACATAGTAAAATTTTATTATTTAACTTCAAGTAATGATACTCTACATTATATTAATATTTGTATAAACATCTCTAACCCTATATGTGTGCTCCATAGGATTCACCATCATGAATATATTCAAGGTCACATATCCATAGGAAATGATTTAGGTGGCATGCTCTTCCAAGATAAATCAATAACCATATTGTTGAAAAATTTTATTCTTAGCAAGTCTATCATTTTAATGCATTGTTTTCTAATTTTTATGTTGTGTATCCACAACCATTTTATAAGTTTATGTCATAGAAATTTAACCCTTCACACATTGAAACTAGGGTCTTTCCCCATATTTAAACATCTAACACCACTAGTTCTACATCTAAGGTGATGAGGCATAATTTATTTGGAGGCACTGAGCATTAGGAGAGCTACTTGTAGTCCTAGGGTTGGTTGTAGGCATAATTTTTTTTATGTCGATATGGATAGTTTTATATCCCTATATGACTACTTTGTATACATATATGACCCATTTTGTATTCCTATTTGGTCTATATTGTATGCTGATATGGCACTTTTTGTACATCATTATGACATAATTTTACTATTATAATGCTTCAAATTATATTAACAAAAAAATATAATTGCATAAGGTTGCAAAGTAAATCATCCAGATACATCATGACTCAAACTCCCTCTCAAAGGAACATTTTAGCTCCAAAACAAAAAATCATCTAGTTAAAGCATGGCCCAAAAAACTACAAATAACTTGAGAGCAAATTTTTATGCACAAGTTACACCTCAAGAGATGAAGGTAGAGAATTACCCTTTGGAAGCACCAACTAAGTGGGTGGTTCCATATCAAGAATATCTGAGCATTCCATCCATCCATGGGGTCATCATGAATAGTGATAGGTCAACCATCAGTTGACTATGTAGGAATAAGAATGCTTGCCAGAGACTATTATGAAAGACCATAATTAGAATTGTCATGAGAAATCCAGCCACCCCTTGGGGTAGGGTGAGGAAAGAATTGGACCCTAATTATAAACTAACTTATTCTTCAATGCCTACTTGGAGGAGGAGATGGCAAACTATGGGACGGTCCATTAGGTAGAACCCTACTTGTGGTGTAAGTGAAACTCTCCTAATGGTTGAGGATATCTTATAAGTGGTGAAGGTCTAGATCCATATTTTTTACATAATATTAAATCTATAAATATACCAAAGAAATAAAAATAACCTTTTCATTAATAGAAAATGAAATTTCATAGGTCTCATGATTAAAAACAACATTATTCCTAGTTTTCCATAGCTTAAAGAGAATAATAACATGGAATAGTTTATATAGAAAGACAATAGAGGCTGACAAATTAAAATAATCCCCAAAGATCATCTATTTTCAAGAGAAAGGCTTATGGTGATAAGGCTGAAATAAAAAATGAATCCAATGCCATGTAGACTAAGCTTTTAGAAAAAACCAAAATAAATGTTTAAAGGATTTTGGATGCTTGCAAGCTAAATAAATGGGTTGGGTAATGTGGAGTTGGATCATTATCTCACTAAGGTGAAATCCTTGATAAATTAAACACCATACAAAATAAGCCAACTTGAGCTCCAGTCCAGGTTACCACACATGATCTAGATGGGTGATCCAAGTCCTAGGAGAGGGTTGGAGACTACAACACATATTGAGCTTACCTAAAGTTGTAGAGAAGGAAATCACCACATGATAAAGTATCCTAGGATAGTATCTCTTGAAATGTGTAGCACATTTTCATCTCTATTCTTTTCACCAGGCCTTAAGAGGTTATAGGCTAAGTTTATGTAGCATAACATCAGGTAGTAACTCCTAAATGTGAAGAATAAAAGGTAAGTCCACATTTTTAAACTAAAACTTGATTTTTAGTTAAGGATAGGGAATATAGTCCTTGGAGGTAAACAAATATAAAATAATTCAAATCCTTTTTAGAATAATCATAAAACTTTAATACCAAGTAATTCAGCTAGGGAAGCAGAAGAATAAGTAAGAATAGGGGACCCCCATAAGCAATGGTCATTAAAATACAACCCTATGTGAAAACCATACCCCACTAACTTCAAGTGGGTTTTGATAGGTTTAAAATCCTTCCAAATTATTTTGACTATAAAAGAGATAAAAATCTTGATAGGAATTATAGTGATGAGAAGGGATTGGAAGCCAATATTTTACCAACTAGTTTTACCATAGGAAGAGCCTGCAAAGATACAATGTCTTAACAAACTTTTCCAATTAAAATTTCCCTCAATATATTGAATAACCTAATTATCATGCATGTACATAATTTTATGATAGGTGTCAATTATGCCTATGCTACCTTTATAATGATGGAGGCAACAAATATCCTAGGCCACTTGACGAAAACCCTGGGCACAATTAGAATTGGCTTAGAGGAAATCTCTAAGGATTTTGACCAAAAAATCATAATAAGAATTATAGGGAGCCAAAAATGAGGAATAGTAGACATGATTAATCTCTAACAGGTTTTTTCAAATATAAAACTTGTTTGATAGAGATAATGGCTTAGTGATCCAATATTCAATCTTCTTTTCAATTCTATTGAGTACATATTGCCAAAGCTTGATTAGAAAACTGTCAAAAGTAAAGGGGATAACCAAGAAATTGAATTACTCCCCCTAATAAATCCATTTCCAATTATACTTTTAAATCCACTCAATCATAAACATCATGCTTCATCAAAAACATTGAGTTTTCCTCCATTATAGGCTAGATCTAGAAGCTAGATAGAAAGTGTCAAGGCATTGGATAGATTCATTAAATGTAGTCTCTTGTTCTTTGATAATGAGGAAGGTGTCATATGAAAATTTACCATTGATGAGATAGGAGGTGTGGTTAGGTAAAACAATGTCCCAAACAAGCCCTTAAGAATCTCTAGAAACTAAGAGATAACCCAGGTCTTCAGTAGATAATACATAAAGCATCAAAGCAAGGGGATAGCCTTGATGAATATAAAGATGAAACTCAATACCATTGATTTTATTCCTGTTAATAGTGAGGTAGGTCAAAGCATCATGAATCCATGTTTTCACATCATAAATTAAGTAGGGATCAAAATAGAGAGCCTTAAGCATGGAAAGAATAAATTGCCACTCAATCTTATCATAAGATTTTTCAAAGTCTAATTTAAGAAAAATAGTTCTATGGAGAGAGGAAATGGCTCAAGCCATATCTTCTCATACTTCAATAAGATTATCCAAAATATAACTCCCTCTAATAAATCATGTTTGCTCTGGTCTAATAATGGTAGGTAAAATCTACCGATCATAGTTGCTAAGGGTTTTAGCAAGAATCTTGTATGAAACATTAACAAAGGTTATCAACCTCTAAATGGTAAGAAACTTAGGATATATAGATTTAGGAATTAATTTCCTATTACCTTGGTTGATCATGGGTTTAAGAGATTGATTTTATAAGGCTTCTTTGTAGACTTATAGTAAATTAGGTCTGGTTACTCCTAGGTGGCTTTGTAAAATTCACATGGAAAACCATCAAGGTCAGGGGATTTATCATTGATCATGAAATGTAGATCCTCTATGAGCTACTACAAGGTGAGTAAGCCATCACAAATATGATAATCAAAATGTGTGAGCTTACGATGCACGACATCAAGGCATTTTTGAAGTTCATGGGTTCACTCAACTATGAAAGGTTGAGCTTAAAAATCCATCTTGTAGTTTTTAAAGAAAACTAAAGAGATATCAGACTTAGAGGTTATAAGGGATTGAGAAACTTTAGTGGATTTTATTTTAATATGAGATTTCTTGGCTTTCAGTACTTTCAAAAAACCTGTGGAGGCTATATCACTATTTTTTAGGCAATACAATTGAGCCCAAAGCTAAGCAATTTGGGTTGCATGTTTGTCTACCACCTTAATGTGGTACTTGAGAGAGGTTACAAGTTTTTATAATTACATGTTAAAAGCATAAATCTCAAGATATATGGAGACCCATCATAACTAATTTAGTGTGTCCTCTTTTGACCACTTTCTAATTTAAACAACATGTTTGCCATGGTGGTGAAAGAATGAGGTGGTGCATAAAATGACCTCATTCAATGACTCATTCTAGATGGAAGCATTTTGGGGCCATGAGGTGAGTATCTAGATCTATGTGATGATTCAAATCTTTCTATTATAACTCATCATATAAATTGTAAGGATAAATTGATTACATGGTATATTCTACTATCATGAAATCCATTCCACCTTACAAGAAATAAAGTAATGGTCTAAAAAATAATACTAAAATGGACATTGATAGGATGGAAATAAATGCTAAAAAAGGAAAAATATTTAGGTTTTACAATATAAGTGGTTGAGCCATTTGAGCATGTGGTGATCCCTAGATCACTAGTTGGACCACATAAACCAAAAATGGGGTTAACTATTCATTGTTGAAGTGGGTTGGCTAGACCTCATTTATTTTTGAAATAAAACCAAGACTCATGTTAATAAAATCACCAATGCATGGGAAGGGCCCCAACCTTATCTTGGGGGTGTTTAGTCATGTTTATATCTCCACACACTAGCCACATGGTAGCAGGGAGTCCATTGACCAAAGATCACCAAAGTAGGGAGTGGTTAGGGCCATCATTAGGTGGATAGATGTTGTGAATTCCAAATGTATGGCTATCAATGTCAAGAATAATCCATATTTCTAAAAATGAAGGTTCCTACCCCATGGAAATAATGTTGGGGAAAACCTTAGGGGCAACTAAAATAAAATTACTATCATGTCTGTCCTCATGAAAGGTGGTGATTTGGGTCGAATCATGATAAATGCTTTGTAAATACATATGAAGGAGAAAGCTAAACACTTTAAATTCCTATAGATATACAATATTTGAAAAACCAATCTGCTAACAAGAAGTAGGCACAAAGTATTTTTGGGTAGACTCTATAAGACCCTAACATTCCATGATAACACATTAATGAGCAAGGGTCATCTATTTGTAGCTCTCCCTGTCCATCCTTAAAATATACCAAAACTAAAAAGTTATTGTGATAGTGAGGACATGAATTTACACCTACTATAATGAAGTGGTGTTTGTCTTCATGTTCTTCTCAAGGAAATTATGCACCCCTATAAGGTGGGTTACAAGACCATCATGAGAAGGAGCCACAAGTTGAGAGAACCTAAACCATGGGAACTATAGTATTTTAGGAAATCAAAGAAAATATTTTTGGGTTAGATGTAATTGGGATGGAAAATGAGGGTATAGAAGTCCCCTAAGAGGGTTTGATAGCTGGAAAACAATCAACCCAAGATGATGGTTGGGGTGGGATTTATGGCTTAGGACCCAATGAGATTTTAAGGGGAATTATGGTCTAATCATCACCTTGGTCTATTAATTTGGACTTATTATTCTAAGGAGGCAACTAAGGGGGCTTGGGATTACCCATGCAAGGACAACCCTTGATGTGGTGGTTTGAATCTTGATAGTGGAAATAAGTGTTTGGTAGTTTGAAATAAATAACCTTTTATGACCACTGGGTCTCCCAAACATGAGTCTCTATAAACTCCTTTAATTTCTTTTACAGTTTGACCTTCACACAGACCCACTTATTAGGATAGGGAAAACCAAGTATCCAATTCAACCATAACAACATGCCCAATATGGGAAATGATTTTGGGTATGAAAGCCCATAGGTGAACTAGTAGACCAAGAAGCTTAACCTAGATAGGGACATGAAGGGAAGCATTGTTAAAAACATTAAAGTCATGGTACTAGGTAGAAAAAATAATATACTAGTTAAGAAGGAACCAAACATTGGACTTCTCAAGGATAATTTGTGTCTCAGATGGGTCCTTGAATGTAAACAAGAAAAAACCTTTAGTAAGGTTTTGGATTCCTGAGACATGGATGCCTAGAGGATCCCAATGCATGTGGAGCCAATTATGGAGTTAATCCTCCAAGGGGATATGAATAATAAATAATAGAACAATTTTGATACCATTTACAACATTTTTCAATACCTATAATAAAAAAACTAAGCTCCAAAGTGGAGGAGGGATGAGGGATTACCTTATCATATACCTTCAAAATAAAATTTTGAGCTCACTTGGGTGATATTAACTCTAACTCCTACATCAATAGATGCAATATATCATATAAAATATATAAATTCAGGGATTTTTCACTTGAAGGGTGATGTTCCAAGCATAATTAATACACTGAAGCCCTTTAACATCCTACAAGATAATCAGTATAAATAAAGTGAGTAAACAAATCAAGTACAAAAAAAAAAACCATGAAACCCTAGTAGATCATATAAAATATTTGAGCTAAACCTTACACATAAACTATTATGGAATAATTGTGATACACACACATATTTATATGAACCATATAACCTTATAATTTATGTATATAGATGTACTTTTTATGTCTATCTTATTTTTATTGTTGTTTTACATAATACTTATTAGAGCTATTTATAAATGAAGAAGTTTTCATAACATGGTTGTGCCAATAAATGGATAAGTGATGTTATGATTTCATGATTTTTGTATATAAAACTATCTATAAAAAAGAATAATTATGGAATACATGGATAAACTTGAGAATCTATTTGTAATGTTATTTGTGACATGTATCTTGAAAACCACACTGTCTAAAACTTACAATGAACTTTGGACACAATTTAAAAATATATATATGAGTAGTAAGCTACTAAATTTTCACACAAGAGTCCTCTAAACAACCCCTATATAATTATCTTCCACTCATGATAAGGATAAATAGAGGCACATTTTCTCTCCCACCAAAAACTTGCTTTATGGGGAAAACATTAATCACTATAACACATAAATTTTAAACCACACACCCATTAGATGAGTCAACTTCATGATCATCTCTAGATAGGTGTATAAATTCAATAATTTCCATATTCCACCCTCCATAATCCCCTAAAAATTAAACTTGCACATGACTAAATGAATACCTTAATAGAAAACTTGTTGTTCTCATGGGAAAAAATAGTACAAAATTTATGTAACCATTGTATGGAAATCATGAGGAGTAAAAAGATAAAATTTAAGATCATAAATTTATACTTGAGAGTCATTTAAGTACCATCTAGAGGATTATCTTCCACTAAATATGAGGAATAAATGGAGTGACATTTTCTCTCATAGCTAAAACTTAATTTACAAAGCAAAAGTTGGTCAATATAAAACAAAAATTTTAAACTGCTTGCCCAACTAATTAACTAGATTCACATTCACATCTAAATGGGTGTATAAGTTCAATAATTTCATTTTAACACCCTTACTATACCATTGCACTCAAAACTTGTACGTGGCAGGATGCATCCCTTAAGAGAAACTTATCATCTCCTAAATTTGTGTAGCCATTGTAGGGAAACCATGAGGGGTATATCCAAATAGTAATCTCCTAAATTTTCATGAAATAATCATATATCAATTACATAAAGGATTATATTTCACTCATGATAAGGAATAAATGGAGTTAGTATTCTCTTGTAGCCAAAACATTTTTTAGGGAGAAAATTTTGGTAATTATAATACACAATTTTTTAATCATGTGACCAATCAAACCAATCGATGAATTGGTTTTAAGGTAACTTAAATATAGATATGTAAACACAATAATGGACTTTTTACACCATTTTAATCTACTAAACTCTAAACTTGCACACAATGGGATGCATCTATTAAGAGAAACTTGTCAATCTTAAGGAAAAAACAATATGAAGTTTATGTGGCCATTATAGGGAAACCATGATGGGTAGAGAAAAATTTTAAGGTCATAAATTTTCATGTTATTAATATAGTAATATCTTAGAGGAATAATTTTCACTTATGATGAGGAATAAATGGAGGCACATTTTCTCTCACAACCAAAAATTTCTTTAAGGAGCAAAATTTGGTTCATGTACTACACAACTTTTAAACCATGCACCCAATTGGTAAAATAGCTTCACAGTCACATATATATGGTAATATAAATGTAATAATGGTATTAATTCAACTTAAATTATAATAAAAACTTGAAAATTGCATGCAGTTAGATGCATACCTTAAGAGAAACTTTTCCTTCTTAATGGGAAAAATAGTATGAACTTTATGTAGTCATTGCATGGAAATCATGAAGGGTAGAGATACACTATAAGCTCCTCAAATTTCATGTAGGATTCATAAAATAATTAAAAATAATACTATATTCTACTCAATATGATAAATAAAATATGACAAGTTTTCTCTCACAATTAAATTTTTTTTAAGGAGCAAAAGTTGGTCAGTCTAACTAGCAACTTTTTAACCACATGCCAAATTGATGAACCAACTTTGATGTCACATATTGATGGACATATAAATGTAATAATATATTTTTTAAACCATTTTTAAATTTAAATTAGTTATAAATATCCATTAATTAAAACTTCTTATTCTTAAGAGGAAAATAATACAAACTTTGTACAACCATTGCACACAAACCGTGGGGGGTAGAGGCAAACCATAAGTTCCTAAAATTACATGTTGGAGTAATATAATAATTATATAGCATATTATATTACACTAATGGTGAGGAATAAATGGTTTACATTTTTCTCTCACATCTAATTCTTGATTTAGGGAACAAAATTTGGTCACTATAATGTGAAACTACACCATTGGAGAATGAGGGGGTAACTCAGGAGGTCTAAGAACTCCTTATGTGGCACATTTATAAATAAAAATACAATAGAGCATAGGGAAACCCAAACCCAAAATATGAGGATTTATCACACATAAACCTTAGTATTAGGGCCAATAGGTCCATTAATAGTAGAGGCAAAACCAATGACATCCTTCATGAGCTCCACATAGGGATAGAGAGCAATACAAGGTCAGGGACCAATATAGGGTTAGGGACATGAAAATCCCCAAAGGAGGAAATGTTCAGTGCCTTATCATTCTCAAAAATTTTGGTAAGGGGGTACATATATACCTTACTCCACTTTTGCGTGTTTTTAGGGTTATCACTATGAACTAGATGTTTCATTTGTAGAGGAACTCATTTTTATAGAGAGTACTCCTAAAGGAACTCAAATACATGGAAAAGGGTAATGGATTTTAAGCAGATAGTGGGTGATATTGGTTGAGCCCACATATTATATGTCATAGTGTATGAATTTTAGGTTGAGTATCAGGTCATAATAGTAGAGGTGACAAGTAAGATCAACAAAATGTTGGTATCAATTATTTTTTACCATGGTGTTTTAGATTAATTTATTTCACTTTGGTAATAAATCATTGCAGACTGGTGTATTTTATGTAGTTGGATCATTGGGTAGTTGACATGGATATTGGGGATAAAAGGCCCATTAGTTATTTGATATATTATTGTGTGATAAACCTTGAAGTGTTCCCCACTAATATAGAATTGTATATTTTTCCCATAGGGTCATATGATGTGGTATTGGGCATGGATTAGTTAAAGACCCATAAAGCCTACATAGATTATTATGATAAAACCATCCAATGTTATGATGATTTGGGTACATTAATAATTATATATAGCCTTCAAAATCAAGCATCCCTCGGCATGCTTTCCACATTTCAACTTAAGTGAAACATGTGCAAGGGGTGTTAGTTATTTTCTATGAGGGTGAGTGATAGATCAGAGGATGGGATGAATGTGACTACCATGGATTCTCACCATGTTTTGCATGAATTCACATATGTTTTTATAAACATGTTGATCGATATGCCCCCTCAACATGAGATTGATTTCCTTATTGATATATTTTTTGAACTAGAGACTATCTCTAATAATCTATACATGATGACAACACTTGAGCTTAGCAAGCTCAAGATAAAAATTTAAGAATTATTGGTAAAGGTCCACATATGCCCTAATGTGTTCCCATGGGGAGAAATAGTGATTTTTTTATAAAATAAATATGTTTCACTCCATATTTTCATTAATTACCCACATCTGAACAAAGTGACCTAAAAATGATATTATATGCCATGTATGAATGACTTGTTAGATCAAGTCAAGGGAGCTAAGGTGTTTTAATTTTTTTATCTTAATTTAGGCTACCACCAATTAAGGATAACATATTTAGATGTCCACATGATAATTTTAAAGACTTGGTATGGCCATTATGAGTGTACAGTGGTACCTTTTAGGCTAACTAATGATCCCTAAAAATTAAGAGTCTCTTAAATGGCATGTTCCCATGTTATTTACATCAGTTTGTCCTAATTTTCCTAGAATGTACTATGATTTTATCACATAGATAGGATGAAAAAAAAGAGAACTTATGAAAGGTTCTTCAGAGTCTCTAAGATAATTTATTGTTTATGTAGACACTCCATTTTCATCACTTTCTTATTGAATGTGCAGTCAAAATGAATTTCTATAATAACTCATATATCAAGGAAGAAATCATTGAAACAACCAAATGTTTTTGCATACTTAACATGCATATTATAAAATACAATGGGGAATCCATGATTGGGGTAATGAACTATATCCAATTATTAGACATTATTAATTCATCCCAAGTCAAATTGCTACTTTATAAGTGACATTCTAGATCAATTAAGTAGAACAATCATTTAATTTTCAACTTTTCAAGAATCACACAAAATCATTCTAGGATTGATTTGATAATTAAATCAAATAAAATGGATAGCATATCCTTAATAATAAAATCTATAGATCTGGGATAATCTATATTTAAATAAATCAATAAATTAAATTATGACATCACTTGGCAAGTGGTTGATTAATTTTAATCTGAAATACCCAAATGTCAAACCTTGAAAATATCAACAATTAATGCACACAAATATCATAAATTTAACCCATGTTTCAATTAATTAAAATTAAACCCCAAATATTAATGGAATGAACTTGCTAAAATGGACTAAATTTAAAGAAAACATCTTGATCATCATCAAATGGTTAAAATCAGTCTAAGAAGTTTGTAAATATAAGTCTCAATTGCCATTATAGATAATTTTTTAATGAAATCTTAATTAGCCAAAATATAAAAAAACTTCATCCATTCCTTCATTTCTTCAATCAAACACACATAGCACAAGGGGAAGTGTCCTAGGAATGATGTGTGGCATTGAAAAAGACTCCAAGCTCTACATCTGAGCCAAACAAACCTGTATGCTGACAAGCTAGAAACATTCAAAGAAGGTGAAATCATGTTACTTTGTTTTCCTTATCCATTTTTTATCTTTTCCTCATCCTTTCCCAATATGAGGACATACATTTGGGTTTTAGGTTTCTATGCATTTTATTTTGTGTTCATACTAACAAAGGAACTAATTCCATGATACTCATTTTTTTGCATATAGTGTGCCTAGGGGGACAATGTACCCCACAATCCTCTTTATAAAACTCCATCATATTTTAAATTATGAAATTATACCATTTTAAGTATAATTTCACTTTTTCAATTAAATTTTACATTTTTCATTATCTACATATTGATGGGAATGCTCTCCATATTGGCAAATTCATTTTCTATGATTGAAAGTATCACTCTGTGTAATGATGATATCACTTCCTCCCTTATTTATACCTCTCTATGTTTTTCAATAAATTGATGGGAACACTCTAAAAATTGGTAATAACACTTTATGGATCAATGGGAATTCCCACCTTCATAAAACTATTAAATGATGATATTAATAAACCTAATAATAGGAACACTCTGTATTTTAATAGTAACATACTATGTATCATCAAAAGCATCTCATAGAACCACAACATCAAAAAGTGAACAACCTCTATTTTATTCCTATCTATCATTTTAAAATTGGTAGGAATGCCTTGTTTAAAGATGGTATTACCCTGATAATTGGATAAATTTCTAATTTCCTATTTGTTGTATATGGTATCCATAGAATGATGGGATTTCCCTACTAAATGGAAAGATCACTCTATGTAATTTTACCATGTGCTAAATAAAAATATATTTGACTTATTTTGACTTCTAAAGACGACAACTAAAAATATCAACTTATTTATTACAAGTTTTCTTGGTAAAGATGTGATTTTTACATAAATAAGTTATTTTTGAACACTTTATTTTGGTGTATTTAAAAAGAACCAATACTTTCATTCGATGTTCTAAAAAAATTGATTTATTTATTTTGTTACTTTTATGTTTTCTTTTTTAGTTTCATGTGAATAATCTATTGTGTGTATGCTCTCACTTGCACCCTTCAGAGTTTCTGGGTGACCAAAAACACATAGGTTATTATTATTATCCCTTTTTCTTATTTGATGACTATGTAGGGTATACTTTATCTCCTTCTCATGAGTTTTTAGGGAACGAAGACTAGGGTTTCATCTCCTGAGGTACATACCAACCCTATACATATGACAAGGGATATAAATTGAGGGAATTTATCACTAAGAACATAACAAAGTAACCCATAAAGGGTTTCATGATAACAAGGGGTTTATCCCTAATTCTATACCATCAGATATTACCCTCAGAGTCTAAATTTTATGGTATAATCTCACTAAGACCTTTACATCTGAGGTGGTAATGAATGGGAAAGACCCTCTTACAAATTGTTCATTATTTATTATTCTTTGATATATTTTAAGCCCCACACAAAACAAGGTATAGTAGGGGCCATTTAGAAAATCCATGTCAAAATTTTATATTAAGACCTTCAATCATAAATGACTTTTAGTGTGAAGGAAACTAATCTCCCAAAAATTTCATGACATACTACTTGAATTGAGGGTTAGATAAAACTAATCTATCACCACTTTAAGTAAGGTTGTTATATGGACTATGCTTTGATTCTACACCTATTCTTCCTCTAAAGATAGGGATAGTTATGATTGTGTGTTTTTTATTATTTGTTTTCCTATAATCATCTTTGTGTGAGATGCCTTATACCTCAAAAAATTAGAAATATTTTATCTAAAACATTTCCAATTTAAACTCACGTGATAAGGCGTTACTCTACCCAATTTTTGGGTAATCTTTATTCTATTCTAGATGTTATGATACTCATTTAGTATGATAATTTATCCCCTTTTTACTATTACATAGTTGGTTTCAAAATAAATCCAAAATATGTTTGTTTTAACTAGAAATCCAATTCTCATTCAACTCCAAATTAGGTTCACCTTAAACCAAAAATCTAGTTCCAATCCCAAATTTAAATGAAGTCAAATTCAAAAGTAAAATGAAGTCAACTTTTAAAATTCAAAAAAAGTCAACCTTCAAAAACTAACTTTTTAAAAAGTAAACTAAAGACAACCTTAACTTCACGTCAACTTTGAAAGTCAAAATTCAAATCAAGGTCAAAGGTTAATTCATAATCAAGTGTTTTCAATATTGTGATAGCAATTTTGGTTAAGGTATGTTCACATATTATCCTTGACCCTTCAAGAATTTCATCTCAACCTTATGGAAAATAGTTTAAATAAAACGTTGTTCTACTTTGATATTATACTTTGAGAAGCTTAAATTGGACTTTTTAACTTGACCAATAAGTATTCCAAAAATATATCAAGATACAAATTGAATTAAAAGACATTTCTCAAAATTTAATAGTCAATTTTGAGTCAATAGGTACAACTTTACATATTTTCAAATCTAGTCAATTCAAATCTCTCATCTTGAGTCCAATATGAAGATCATGAATCCAAACATGCCTAGATATTCAAGAAGTGGGGATAAATATAACCCTAATTCTAATGAGTAATGGTTTTATTATCTATATGGGCCTGTCCAAAAAAATGAAAACCAAGAAGAAGAGTTACATCAAACTATATAAGATGATATTCCACCCATAATAAAATAAGTGCATAGTTATGTTTGAATAGATGAGATACCTCAAGATCAAACTTACACTCATGAATAGGTCCTTTTTTAAAATTATAATCAAATAACATAATCATAAAACAAAGTAAAAGGGAAAATTTTAGACCCCACCCAAAATATCCAACTCATTATCGCATAATTACAGTAGACTATTAAACTTCTATCCTCTTTAGCTACCTCCCTAGCTACTATTTCTTTAAATAATTCCCATCAATGAATTAAAATATGGCCATTGATTAACAATAATAAGAAATACTTCATAAAGTGTGGATCCATTCATAACTCCTAAATCAACCCCTCTTGTGGATCCATTTCTACAAGATACTAACAATCTACCACAAGTGTTTCCTAATCTGTATCATGTCCTACTTAGTTACCAATAAATTCCTTCTATTTTCCAAAAAAATCATCCTATTTCCTAATAAGTCCCCTCTTCTAATTTTCAGAAACAATTTACTAATAATTCTCAATAACTTTATTCTAGTTCACAATATGTTCCTTTGAACCACGAAATAGTTTATCTTAGTTCCCATCCTACCTTTTCCGATATGCAATATTAGGTTGCCAACAATCTTGAAATATAAAAATTCAAGACAAATCTATAACAACTTGAAAATCCTCCACTACAACATGTTGTGAATCATACCCAATAAATCCTTATTAATCTACAATTGATCCCTTATAATTAGCAATAAATTCCCACTTTCTAACAACATCCCTTTGTGATAGTTCCTAATTTTTAATAGCGAATTCCCTCATATTGACAACAAATTTATCTAATCAAATAATGTGTTACTATTCCACTTCCCAATACTAGTAAGCAACATGTACCCTATTAACAATATAATCTTAGATACATGGAAAACAACCCTAGTAGCTCAGCCCAAAGGGTTTCCATTCCAATCTATTTTAATCCTAATCCACCTATCTATCCAAATAAAAATAATTCTCTTATGAACATTCAAAAAATATCTTCCTCCATCCCAAAATGATCCCACTCTCCAATAATTTCAAGAGATAAAGGATGTTGTTTTGGGGCACCAAGTAGGAAATCAGGGGAAAAAGGTACAAATTCAAATAAATATTCCCATACCCATTTGACATGAGTTTTATTCAAGTACCTTTCCCATCTAATTTTTAGGTGCCAAAATTTTAAAAATACAAGGGAAGAGGTTATCCTAGAGAGTACCTAAAGGAATTCTTTATGTCATGTCAGAAGATATCCTATAACAACATCTATCTACTTTGCTTATTTAGACATAGTTTGGGTGGTCAATCCTTAGAATGGTTTCTCCACCTACCAAGGGGATATGTCATCACCTTTGATGATTTTTTGGAATTTTTTGAAAATCATTTATCCTAAAACATAGAGCATGAGTTGACCATGGTTTACTTATGAAGTGTTAAACAACGTGGTAGGGATTTTTTTCTATTTACCTACAATGATGGAGAAGTTTAGCTAGCCTATTTCCACATAATATTTGAAATAAATAAATAGAAAATTATTCATGTCCAATATAAATTTAGAGGTGGCTCATAATCTAATAATCCATTATGATGATACATTTGAGGAAATTATAGAAAAAGTATTGAAAATTTAAAAGGCACTTATAGACAAAGGCATAGTTGAGATATTTCTTAGAATCAAGCACAAGCTCAAGCTCTGGTGTAAAAACATAAAAATACATCTAAGAAGCCCAAATTATTTAATAGAAACAAGAATGTAGTGGGTAGTGAAGTAATAGAATAAAAACACATGCAAATAGTGTAACCACCACTTGTCCAAAATACTGCACCCATTCTATCTATTATATTACATTAAAAATACCACCTCCATGGAAGAACCAATATAAAAAAATATTATTTAGTTTCCTTGGTGAACCTATTGAGGAAGTGTTCCAAAAAATAGTTGCAGCCAACATGGTCATTTGGCCAAACACAAAATATTTTCTAGAAGACCAACCAAAACCTAAATTGTATAAAGAAAACAAATACTATGATTACTATTGTGTTAAATGGAATGGAATTCATAAATTCATGTAATTAAGGAACTTCATTAAATATCTAGTGGAGTGTGGTCACATTGAGTTGGATAATGTTGTCTATGATTCCAATAATAATATGGGTATTTATAAGATCCATTTCCAAAACATAACTCCAATATTTATCACTAACCATATAATCAGAATCAAGGGTCAAACTATAATTTGAATTAAAATCAAGGAAATAATAATAAAGGTAAATATTCCCAAGCCAATCAGATTAATTACCATGATGTATTGTATAACTTAAATAATTTTTTAGGTTGCATTACTAATAACCACGTGGTTATTGTATATAAGGGGAAATGAAGTTGATGTACAAATCAATCCTAGCTCAGAGAAGATAAATCACACTTATCCTTCTATTTGTTAGTACATTTAGACAATCGAGGTAATAGCCAAGATGGATCCACTATACCTATCAAAGGGGTACTTACCATAATAATATAAATAGAGGTGTTTCTAAATCCTCTAGTTAAGCAACACCATGTGATAACCCTATCTAGGTCTTATGTTTTCTTATATTTATAAAGTAAATATAAAGTAAATTAACATCTAACCTAGTTTTAACCAAATATTATGGCACAAAGTGGAGGTAATAAGCATAAAAGTAAACATGCATAAAATATCTTTACTTAAGATAATATATAGGAAATCCTAATGCATCGGAGAGAGAAGCATATAAGCTAAGAAATGTGAATCCATCTACTTTAACAAGGAGGGCCAATATTTAGGAATACTTACCTTTGAATACAAACTTGTTGAGCCTCAATCTCTCCCTTGGCCAAGGTTTTTTGCAAGAGGTTATTGTGGTATGTAAGGATAGCAAGGATACGATAGCTCTAGGCTACATGACTTCTCTATGCATCCAAAAGACTTCTACATAAGAAAATATTCATATCTCTAAGTGTAGTATTGAAACCAAGGGAAAATGTTCCTCAATTAGAATGGTGGATAAGTAGATGAAAGATATATGAATTTCTTCTTTTCTCTCTAAAAATGGTGAAAAGGATGTGTATAGATAGATAGATCTAACCCTAAACTCTTCCAAAAGTTTAGCTAATAGTGTCAGCCCAATTGACCTTGTATTGTTAATTAATAAATATAAGTTAGGTCTTGGACTAGATCTACCAAGGCTAACTAATCTTGTAATGTGATAATATAATTAAGTAAAGGGTCAACCCAAGTTGACATTGTTTGGTAAATGTCAAAAAGATTTTTTAGCTTAGATATGGGTTATTTAAAGTGGTGAATTACTTGGAAGAGTGTGTAAATGAGGTGTCAAATATTAAGAATTGTATAAGAGATGTTTATGTTGATTGTAAGTGGTGGTATAGGGGATAACTATCTTGAAAAGCATAAACAGTATGCCCACCCCTTTATTAGTGCACCCTTTAAGGCATACACTCATAGAGATTGAGAGTTGACAGGTTCTTACAATAAATAATGCATCAATAATTGATAAACTTTGAAAATATTATGTGTATACATATGCCTCACTTGAATCTCATCACGTATCATACAGGTGTAACATTGGATGGTGCTTTAGGAAAAGAAAATAGAAACACATAATGATAAAGATAAATGAAGTATAGTAAGAAGTAAAGAAGATAAATGAAAGGGCATAATTGAAAAATACATACCTTTACATACCTGAATGTTATAGAAGAGGAAGTGAAATAAATGTGAAAGTATCCAATGTAGGGAACATTAGGAGAACCTATAAAAATTAAATAAAGATCATTTTTTTTGTAAAATATACAGTAATATGTGAAAATATTTGATACGATGTCAGGATTATAGAACATCTTGTGATTTAGAAAAAGAGCTTGTAGAAAAAAAATATGATTGAAAAATAAAATATGATTGTAAATAATTGATAGATAAATAATTTTGAATAGTAAATATAAATATGGTGAAAATTAACTCATTGGTTATTTTAATATTTCAAGAAAATATTGCTTGAGAGACTCATTTTGAGCTTAGAGAGTGACCATGGTGAGGATATGACAACTACAATGTGGAGGACACAAGATAGCCATAACAGGTGTAATGTAGGTAAGGGAAGTGTTAATTTTAGGTTTTTGAGTAATTTGAATTGAAATTAAGCTAAATATTAAAAATTAGATGTAAGGTAAATTTTAAAAACCAAAAATGACCCTAAGAAAAATTTTAATTAGACTAGGGTTAGAATGGGGTACTAGGTATGAAAAGATAGGATAAATAAATTCCTAAGGCATTTATGTTAAATGGTCAAAAAAAAATTGCAAACTAAGAATAGTGTCAGCCTTGTCGACTTAGTTTGTAAGGCAAGAGAAATATAGGGGGCCAACTATGTAGTAGTAGGTTGATGTAGTAGTACTGAAGATGGCCAACTATGTAATAGTGGGCTGATCTAGTTAGAAATAACGAAATGGCTAATATACTACCTTCTAGTTGATGTAGTTCATACTATGTGGCTAATATAGTTTTTTGAATTAGGCTGACTATGTAATAGAAGGATGATATAGTATGTTTAAAACTATAAAAGGGTTGATTTAGTATTAAATAGGTTGATTATGCTTGAGGAATGGGATGACTATGTAAGATAATGGAGATGTAGTATGGCAAGACTGTGACAGGGCTGATTTATTATTAAATTGGTCGATGGTTTAGGAAAATGGGAAAATTTGATAAATAAATCAAACAAGAAGATGATCTTGGTTATGTTATTTAGGTCTAGTTCATGCATGATATATATGGTATGTTGACCCATGGGTAAAAGATGATGGGCCCTATCATTCTGTTAAGCATATGTATCTATGATATATTTCCTATATACTAGTCAGTTTGGTTTCCCCATGCAATCAATGATAGGTTAACTCAAGTTATTGGGTGGAGGCATGACCATGTATCATGTGGCATGCCCAATGTTCTATATTTTCAAATTGTCACATGGGTGTAGATTGTGTGGCAGCTTTGCACTCACATTACTACCATATGGTCAATTTGAGCCATTATTATAACTGGTTTAGTACATGTATAGATCATGAGGCATTATACTTCATGGGGAGAGCCTCATCCATTGGTTTGTGTACCCAAAAGTTCAAAATTCCACATCTAGAAGCACCTTTAGTAGTACTTACTTATTGGGGCTGACATGCTAGAGAGTTGAGAGGGAGAGGAAACATGGGGTTCCCTGTCAAAACACTTATGATTAAGCCTTAGGTAGTAATATCATGGGATGTTTAGGCACATTAATAGGAGGTAGAGAGGTCTGAAATAGATGAGGCCATATATGTGGATGCAAGAAATACGAGAGCATAAAAGGGACCACAATAACCACTATGAGATCATCATAGATAGAGACACCATCGACAAAAGGATACATAGGTGTTGGTCTTCACATAGGGGGATCATACAATAGCTATAGGATATGGTATATATATAGGGCACCATAGATGGGTCCATGATGATATTAGGTGGTGACTCCCAATTTTGCATTGGTGTGAAGGCAACTGATAAGGATGGGTCCATAATGAGATTGGGTGGTGACTGCTAGTGAATGGGGAGATCATGGTTAGCAATATTAGCACTATTGAGAAATGTTTTGATTTAATTTAATTTATTGATATATAATAGAGTTTCATCATTATTTATGATAGATAGATGATTTGAGATATAAACACATGAGATTTGATGTATATTTTATTTCTAGTTTTATAGATACTACTATTGAGGAGATCAGATGGAGAGCCTTGATTATGGCTACACACCATGATATTTTGGATAGAGTGATATCACATTATGACCCTACCACTTTGGTTGATATTTTGGTATCATCTACCCCAAATCATGCTAGCTAGTTTAGATTAATTGGAGTGGTTGTGCAAGAGTTGTAGTCATGATGTGAGAGTTCGTAACCACTTGTAGGGGTAGAAGTGGAAGAGGATTAATCATGGCAGGCTTTAATGTAGGAGTGAGCCACACACATGGTGAGTATGATACATCTAGGATAGGTATAGGCCTAGGTGGCTAATGTATATGTTCAAGTTTCAAGCTTGAGATCCTGGACTATATCTTTACATTGTACCATTCAAAGGTGCCAATCACAAGCGTTCATGGGTAGCGTGGCTAGGCCACATGATAGGTAGGATGGAACAAGACCTTAGATATGTATCTATTTTATTTTTTACTTTTATTATATAAAACTCATGATGATATATATTAATATGAATATTTCATTGATCTATGATATGTACTTATATTTGTATTGGATGGATGTATATATTTCCTTTCTAGCACATGTATTTTTCTTTTATTGTATATACGATGGGAAACATGTGATGTATGTTTTATTTTATATCTTTATGTGATACACAAGCATGGTTAAAAATAAAAGGCAAAATTATTTGGAAAAGTATAATTAATCAAAAAAATGTAATAAACACTATATCATGATAGAAAAAGTGTAAAAATAAAAGATGAATAAGTATAATAAACCAAAGTGGTAAAAAGGGTAACAAATATTTTCAAACCATGTAAAAATATTTTCACCAAGTTAAAACAAAATAAAACTCAAACTACATCATGATCAAAAGTATGAAATTTGTAATAAAATGGAATAACTATGAAAACCAATTATATAAAAACAAACAAATAATAAAGTCAATCAATCATACTAAATCAAGCTAGAAAGTATGAAAAGAAAAATAAAATGTAAGTGGAAATCAAATTAATCATACTAAATAAAGATGGAAAGTATGAGAAATTAATAAAAATGGTTGTAAACATACACACAATTAGAAAATAAGAAGAAAAACTTGAAGTGCTTATGAATTAAACATAAAATATACTAAATCAAGATGTGAAGTATGTCAATGATGTGTAAATCATAATATAATACAAATTATCTAAAATTTGAATCATGTAAATCTATCGTGACTTGGTTATAGTGTGAACTAGGTATTATAATATTTTGTGAGGAGGGTCTAGTCCTATCTATAGTCTTACATTGAAAATCACCAAATGAACAACAATGAGGTCTAAACAACTATGGGAATAATTTAAAAAATATTTTTAGTGTGGTATTTTGTGAGGAGGACCTAGTCCTATCCATAGTCTTATGTTGCAACTCACAAGGGGAACACCAATGATGTGAATGGTAATAATGATAAAAATAAGAAATTTTTTTATTGTGGTAATTTATGAGGAGAGATTGTTCTTATCCATGGTCTTACACTACAACTCATAAAGAGAAATCCTAGGGGGAATGATTACTGAAAAAAAAAATCCCAAGGGGAAATATTAGGATTATTGTAATGAAAGAGATGTAAAAATCATGATATAGACATCTATGAAAAGACCTTAGTAAACATGAGGCATACTTGAATCAAAGAAGAGACACTAAGATTCTAGTGATCATCAAAATACAAAGGATACCTACTCACAACAATCACAAATATGTATAGGCAAATAAGTGAGATACTAAAATTAAATCATGAAGGTTAAATGAACAATAAAATTAGAATACACTTACCTTCCCATAACATGTTCCCCATTCCTTAGGACCTCTTATAGAGCCATCAATCTAAGGTGAATATAGGGTACTTGTGTGAAAAATTAGGTAGAACTTATATATATATTTTTATTCTCCTATCTCAATCTACTAACCTACCACACCCCAATGGACCTCAACTCTATCATGAGGCCAATTGTAGAGTTTGAGCTTAGATTAGAAATATGATATGCACTATGAATCATAATTTTTGGTGTGATTAGACTTTTTAATGTGTACGTTACCTTTTGAATCATTGCCTTTTGTTTAAATGATTTGGATTTTAACCTTTTTATGGATTTTATGATTTATCCTCCATATGATTTTGGAATAACCAACATGAGTGATAGAAGTGATACACACAAATGAGATTTAGACTTTGGTTTAAAGGAGACTAAGTAACCAAAGATATGATTGAATAAACACTTAATATTACCTATGAACCAATATGTAATCTCATATTTCAACCATATGTATGCTTAGTATGTGAAAGGAAAATAAAGGAATAAAGAAGATCCAAAGTAGATCAGTATATGGTAGTAGTACAATGAGAAGTCTTGTTTTCTAATTGATTATATGGTAGAGATAAAATACTAAGGAAATAAACATTGTATAACCAAGTCACAATAATAATTATCTAATTTTTGAGTGAGATAAGATAGAAAACAATCATGAAATAAGTGAAATCATAATCATAAGTGTGTATTCATGAAAAAAATGATAAGCACCCATAAGAAAGGTGAAATTAAATTGAACCATATAAAACACATAAGGCATAATATAATGATCCATGTAAAATAGATAAGTGAAAACAAAGTTTGACACATAGTCAAGTGTATAAGAGATATAAAATTGGATCACAAATCCAATCCAAATCATAACATAGAACAATGTGAAAGAACACAATGTCATGTTCATAAATACTAATATATTTGACCATAAATATTATCTAGAACATTTGAAACATCTCTATGAATCTAAATTATGATGGTAACTAGAGTCACATCAATCTACATATAAATTTGTGCAAATATTTCCTTCCATATCTTCTCAACTAAAAAATGTAGGTGTAGATGATAAAGAGTAATGCTTATGTGGGATATTGTGCATAGGATACTCAAGATGAGGAATGAATGTCTCAATGGAAATAGTATATGAGGGAATAGAAGGAGGTGCAACTAACAGAGAAGGAGGATACTTATTATGTGTTTAACCTATAGAATGAGGAATGACTAATGTAGGTGTTCATTATGTAAAGTCATAAAGGTGATGTTGGAGAAATCGATAGTGATTGGTATGATGTGTACCACACTGGTTCTAAAGATAGCATACTTTTCCCTATTTAGGGATATAATCTGGTAATAACTTACAAGGAGGTATGGCCTTATATTTGGGCTAAGTAATGGCTAGGTGTAATGTGTGGATATATTGCCTAAGTTTATAGTAATGAGTGGAAGAGTGGTAATCTTTCCTATGAAAGTAACAAATATGTTTATTATTAGACTTTAGGGGTCTAATAGCTAAAAGGGTGGAAGGAAAAGACTGGGGTGACTGATATAACTTGAAATCTTTGGTTTAATGAGCAAACAAATTGTGGATATCACAATAAGTCTGATTTTCCTATTGGGTGAGCTTGGGATCAAGCTTCAATAAAATAAGAAGGCCATCACTAAAGAAATATGGGGATGGAGAAAAAATTGGATTAGGCTCAATTGAAGGTGAGGCTGGTTGTAAAATAGGTTTAAGTAAAATGACTAGCATCTCTGGAGGAAGTAGACTATAAGGGTCATCATATCTATAAAAATGATATGGCCCTATCATGGCATGATCCATGAGCATACTCTTGAGGGGTTATGCTATGATTGGAGGCCTACTGTGTGAGTGTTCCATCTCTACCCTATGATAAATAATAGAAAGACTAGTATTATTTGATATAAATGAAGGAATGCTAGAAGATAAATAAAAATTCTAAAACAAAGAAGAATGATATTGAAGAACTCCTACATTTCTAGTTTTGATGAATCCAACTAAAAATGGGTCATCTAAAACATAGTAATCATCATAGTTAGGTGTATGTAAGTTGATGGTACATGTAAGAATCACTTTATCATTAGAGAATGTGTGATGGATAAAGTGTCTATTTTTTATTAAGACAATAGGTATGTCATCAGAAGGTGGTTGATAGGTTTGAGGTTTTAAATAAGGAAGTTGGGTGATTATGCGAGTGGAAAGATTGGAATTTTTGATATTGAGGCTTATCTCATCCATCTCATCATCATCAGAGTCTAGGAAGTTAGGTGGAACGTTCCCAATTAATTTTGGGTGACCATGATAACCTCAAGTGGAATTTAGTGGATAGTTAAAGAGTTGAGATTATAGAAATGGGACACTAGGAAAAGGTTCAAGGGTAGGAATTTTAAATACAACACATTCTTGAAATCATTCAAAATTTTAAGGGCTTATGTCTCCTTTAATATTTTAAATAACTCCATTATGATGGAATTTGATGCACTGGCATGTGAATGTGTAAAATACTCTCATACGATGAGTCCAAGTTCAACCAAGTAATATGTTGTAAGAAAGTAGAAAGCTAAAGATTATAACTTTCACACAAATGGTGACATGAGGAATGGTAATGAGAATCCAAACATAATCTAGAGGAGGAATTTGCCTTCTATCATATCTTTGACATGTGCTACATGTATATTTGAGGTTGCATTTAGAATATACAAGTGTCTTAATGAAGTAAAGGGAGGCAACATAGTGCTTGAACCTTCATTAATTAAGGCATACTTAATTTGGATATCACCAATTTAGATGTTAATGAATAGAGGAGGATCATTTGTGCAAAGGAATATCTAATTGAGAATCATGGAAGTGATAGGGAGCTTAAGTGAAAGGTAAGTATTCACTATTTCAACATGGATGGTCATCTCTTCACATTGTTGAAGTATACCATCTTTGGATCTAGACAAGGTAGCTTCACATCCTAATGGAAGAGGATGAGGGATGTTCATTTTAATCAATAATTAAATTATATGGTTTCAATGAAAAGGATAAGTTCTAATTAGTTTTTAAAAAGGTATTTAAGATGGGATATGATAAATTTTTGCAATGGGATCCCATTCATCAAAACCTATGAGAGGATTATTAGATATAAGTGCATAGTTTTGAAGGAGCTCCTAGGAGGGAGATTTAGAGGTGCAATTAAACTTATGTTGATATGGTGTAACTATTTTAGGTTGATTACAAATTTGTTGAGTTACTTTAGGTGATGTGATGGTTGGTTGAAGTATTTATTGTGGTTGGGTATAAGAAATATTATTGGAATTTTGGGGTATGTTGTCTTATTGTGTGTATGTTGGGGGAATTGTAGAAATTATATAAGAGGTATAATCAAGTTATGTTGTTGAGAGTGGTGCTTTAATGGGTATAAGTTCCCCTTGCCCTTATTCCATTAGATGGGATGGAAAAGTGTCCTGAATGATGTAAAATGGTTGAGAGGTGTGATGTGTAGGTGTTGGATTTGATTCAATAAAATTAACTACTCTTATTATGTTAGTCATATTAACCATGTATTTTTATTGGTAGTGAGGACTATAAAACTTTCAAGATTGTAGGAGTAGGTTTTTTTATGTTATCTCAGTGGTTGGGAAGATGATCTTTATAGATAACAAGATGAGCATTAGTTTTGTTTGAAGCTTGGATTTTATTTTGTGTTTCATGAGCTTTAATAACTATGTCATATGCTTGTTGATGATTTTGAATAAGGGTTTTATGATCAAATTTTTTACCAAGAATAAAATACATTACAAGATTCTGTAATTATCTAAAAGTATCATGCGAATAGCCCCAACTCGCATGAAACCAAAAATAATTGTTTGTATCATACCATGATTTCATGGGATGAGTGGGGTCAAGATCATGTGTTATAGGTCTTGGAAGATGTTTTTGAAGTTCTTATAGGGATAATGGTTTGTGCATGTTAGTGTGGTTGGGTTGATAAAATGTAGGATTAAGTGTATTTTTTGTAGGGTAAACATGCTCCATAACATTATTTGGAGCAATCACTTTGATGGTATGAATAGTATCATAGGTGTAAGTAACACCATAATTATTTGAATTATAGTTTTTTTGATGAGCATAAGAGTGCCCATTATAGGTTGAGATGGTTCGAATTCACACATGAGGAAGTATTTTTGTTTGGCTTGGTCAAGGGCTTCTTATAAGGTTTTTAGAGAGAGGGTCCTAACCCAATATATTAATATGGGGTATAGAGAATTAGTGAATAAATGGAAGAGGTTGTCATATTCCATAGTATGCTCACATTTGTTAGAATTTTTTCCCATTATTTAATGAAGGCTTGTGTCATTTCAATTTCAAGTTGCTTTAAATTTATAAAGTGGGCTAAGTCATTCTCAAGAAGAGCATTAGTTTGGAACTATTGGACTAGTGAGTTAAACAAGTCTTTGAGGCTAGTGATAGAATGGGTTTTTAATTGATTGTACCAATCTAACTCATATTATCAGAGTGTTTTATCTAATAGTTTGTTAGTATAAAAGGTGTTAAGTTTAACCTAATATTTATAAAGCTTGCCAATGTTTTTAAATGCAAAGTGGGATCGATGGATCTATTCTAGGTGATTGTGGGTTTGATACCTCCCATGTCAATGTTAAAAATTTGAGGTACTATAGGTTTGTTTTGTAGATGTTTAATGTTTTTATTGATGAGTGGTATTTTTAGCATAAGGTTTCTGTGGGAATCCCTAAGGGGGTGAGTGGGCATTTAGATTTTCTACACCCCATGAAACCTATTGAGGTTAGTTTTGTATATGAATGAGATGATTTTGCATTTGCATCATCTAATTTGCATTATTGGTTTGGAAGGTATGCATTATATTAAGTGTTTATAGTATGAGTTGGTTAGTTTGAGTAATATTTTGACTAGTGTACATAACATGCAATGCATTACTGTTAGTATTAGTAGCTTGAGTAACACTATGAGTGTGGGATGAAGTAGTAGCATGTGATGCATTAGTGACATTAGTAAAGTTGGTAGAAAAAAAAACAATAGTGGCATGAGAATCATTGATATGAAAATATTTACTAGTAGCATGGTTAAGGGGATGGGTATTTTGAAGAGGCCCATTAGAAGTTGAACCTACCATGTTGGTAGAAATTCTTGGCATAGAGATCGAAGAAGAAATATAAGATGATGTCATGGTGTGTGAAGGAGACATAATAGAGGGAAAAGGATGATATGCAAATAATTGGTTCCCCCAAATCTATGATAAAAGGTAGGGGAGGGTTAATGGGGTTCTTCTATATCAGGACCCATCATGAGATTATAAATGATTGAAGGGTATTTTCCTCTATGTTGGGGGAATTAATTTATGAAAAAGAGCATTTTAGATGTGTACTCTAAATTACACTCATATTATATTGGGGAAAAAAGGGTTGTGTGCTGAGGATGAATAGGGAGGTGTCCCATAGTTGGTAGTGTGAGTGGGAACATGGACATTGATTTCATCCATGGTGGGTGATACAAGATGTCTTAGTGAACTTATTAGGATTGGTAAAACTAATCATGTTTATTTGATTTAATTATATATTTTCATTAAATAGGAAATTCATGATGAAGGAAAGAGGTTAAAAACTTGATGGAAAGAAGGATCCACTAGTAAGATAAAGAGTTGAACCAATCAATAGTGTTATATAATACAATAAATAGAATAGGTTACAAAGGATATAGTTGTATAGGTTGATTGTGTACAATAAATGGAGAAAATAAATAGACTAATAAGATACATAGTCATCTAAGGTGACTATGCACAAAAGGTAAGACAACCAATAACCTGTAAGAGACCACATCAATAAGGGTGATTGTGTTCTAAAGATAGGGATTGTTTTTGCAAGATAATAACTAAGTAAATTCAATTGAAGACACAAGTAATTAGATCAATGTGTTTGATCTAATTACATAATACAACACAAACTTGTATTAATGTTGGCTAGTACAAGTTTTATAATACAAAATACAATGATCAAAGAGCAAGCAACAAAATTGGAATGTAGATTCTAAACTAAGTGTTCATTCCTGAATGTTTTTAAGTTATAGTAAATTTTGAAATTAATGTGATAAATATTTTATTGTAAGATGGAGATAGAAAAGTAATTTATTGATAGTTTTAGGTAATTTAGGATGAAAGGCATATGTATTAGTGATGGTATTGGCTTGGTATTGGGGCCCACCCCCTTACTTCATAATCCCATAGTGATAAGGGTGTCAGGTGCTTTGCAAATATATACCATTAACCACATGTTTATACTTGGCTAAAAAACCATGTTGGCTTCCCCCTTGGTGATGAAATCCAAGTAGGTAGATGTTGGGAAGAAAAACTTTAATGCTTTTTAGTGTTAATTGATTTATAAGTGCATGTGAAAGATAAAAATGGTGTGACTACATTGGTAAATTAAAAATCTCCTATTTAGTATATGTTTGTTATTATAAGCAAGTAAGCAATATAAATGAAAAGTGGATTAATTACTAGTAAGATAGGTTAATTCCTTTGTTTGTGAAGAGTATAGATTCTTCAGGTAACACTATATGTAAATATTACAAAATAAATTTGATAGGGTTGTTATTGTCTACGAAAGCAAGATATAGAAGAACACAGTCAAATGGTTTGATTAAGTCTTCTAGAGAGAAAGTGGGATACAAAACTATGTCAATATAATTAACCTAATTCATTGTAGGGTTACAATTTTATAGACTAAAAAATATAAAAAATAGGAATGTAAATGAAAAATAAAAATGAAAAAGAAGGTAAGAATGAACCTTGATAATTTTGAAGATGCTTAATTTGATATTTTTATGTTGTGTTACTTAAATGCTGATTTTTATATTCTAAAAATAGAGTTGACTGGGTTGATAAAGTCTACAAAACTTGTATGATGAAAAATAAGTTGAGAATAGAGTCGATTGGGTTGATGAAGTTTGAAAAACTTTGGCTGAAAAATAGAACCATGTTGAGTTAATTGATCTAGTTACTTATTGTTGGAGAAGTCCTAAACATAAAAAACAAAGTTGATTTGGAGTGACTGTGTGTTAAAATTATGTACAAACTATTAAACTATATTAATAGGTTTGATACAATAATTCAAACATAAAAAAATATAAGATGATAATAAAATAATATGTGAAAGAAAACCTGCAAGGGTTATATTCACATCTAGTTCACTAGAATATATACAATGGAAAGTGAAGCTAATCTATAAGTCAATCTAGCTCAGAGAAGATAAATCACACTTACCCTTTCTCTTATTGGTACATTTAAATAATTGAGGTCATCACCAAGATGGATCTGCTAGACCTAACCAAGTAGTCCCTTACCATAATAATATCACTAGAGAGGGTTCCAAAGCCTTTATTCAAGCAACACCATGCGATAACCCCAACTAGATCTTATGTTATATTATATTCATAAAATAAATAAAAAGTAAAGTAAAATCTAACCTAGTGCTCACAAAATATTGTGGCATAAAATGGGGGTAATAAAAATATAAGTAAACATGAATATACTATCTATACTTAAGCTAATAAATATGAAATCCTAATGCATGGGAGAGAGAATCATATAAACTAAAAAATGCAATTCTATCTACTTTAATAAGGAGGAACAAGAGTTAGGAATACATACCTTTGGAGATGAACCCACCAAGCCTCAATTTATCCCTTGGCCAAGGTGCTTCATAAGAAGTTTTTTTGGTATGTAAGGATAACAAGGATAGGTTATATGTAGGATACATAACTTCTATAAGCATCTAAAAGACTTCTTCATAAGACAAGATTCATATCTCCAGGTTTAGTATTGAATCCCTATGTAATGGTCCTCAAATATAATGATGGATACGCATATACATAATATATGATGTCCTTCTTCTTTTCTCTCTATAAATGGAAAAAAAGATGTGTACATATAGTTGGATCTAACCTTAAACTATTCTAAAAGCTTAGCCAACATAGTTAGTCCAATTGAACCTATATTGTTAATTGATAAAATCAAGTTAATTTTCAAACTAGGTCATCCAAGGCTGATAAATTCTTATAACATGCTAATATAATTTAAGTGCAGGGTTGACCCAAGCAGACATTGTTCAATAAATGCCAAAAATAATTTTTGGCTTAGATAGTGGTTGTTTAAGGCGGTGAATTGCTTGGAAGAGTGTGTAAGGGAGGTGTCAAAGATTAGGGAAGTGTATTGGAGATGTTTGTGTTCATTTCAATTGGTGGTATAAGGGACAACAAGCTTTAAAATCACTAATGGTCTACCCACCCCTTTCCTGGTGCACCCTTTAAGGCATGCACTCAGAGATATTGAGACTCAATAGGTTCCTGCAAGAGAAAAAGCATTAGTAATTAATGAAGTTTGAAAATATTATGTGTACATAGTTACCATTAAAATTAATAATTGTCAACCTCCCAACACACCTTAGAGTGTTGCCCCATCCATTCTAGGACCTCCCCCTTCATATCCTAGTATCCTTTTTCCAACACACAATAACATTGTTAGGCCTTGATGCACAATCACTAGTCTAGGACTTACACCTCCTTTTAATTCAAGTAATCCTATATGAATTTGAAATTATGGTATATAAAATCAACATCTAAAGGTTAAGTTTAAGGTCCCTCAACTTATTCAAATATTAATCCCATTTTAAACACTTTACCTGCAAAATACAAATTATCTCCTTCCATCGAAAAGCTATATGATCTTGTGGAACAATTAAACAAGACACCAAAATATATTTATATTCTAGATCCCTTGTGTACATCTAAAATCCATAAATAAATATTATATGACATTATATGCCAGTCCAAGGTTCCAAATGACATTGAGCTTTCCACATTCCAATCATTTTTAGAGCATTTATCCCTAGGTCAACAAATTATGTTTGACCAAAGTGACATGTCATCCCTTGGTCTTCTACACAACAACCCTCTTCAAATTGGATCCATCTTTCACTTCCATAATATTACATGAGTTATCATAGATAATGGTTTAGGTCTAAATATAGCTTCAATGATATTGATAAAATAGTTGGGTTATACTTCAATAGATTTTTAGCTAGACAACATTACTATCAAAGCATATGATAATGTATAAAGAGACTCACAAGGCACTATTTTATTTCTTGTCCTTATTGTGCCTATCACCCATAACATGCTTTTCTGTCATAGACATTGAACTACCTTAAAACTTGATTCTTTGGCATCCTTAGATCCATTAAGTACATGCAATGCCTTTCAAATTACACCAATGCTTAAAAAACCCTTATTCTGGAATAGAAGTTACTATTCCTAGTGACTTTTAACCCTACCAATATTACAAACATTTGAAATCTAAGTACAATTAATATAATTATTTTCCTAGTACAGATCATGAAACTGAAAGGGACAAGAGTAAAGCTCCTAAATCTCCCACGTCTAATTATATTGACCTAGTGGACCTTCCCTCCACTTCTGCTACTCCACGTTTCCAATTTTATTCCCACTTTATTATTGAAGATAAAGGTGTTAGCACATAAAACATTAAAGATGATTTCCACATTGCCAAACTGATAAAATATCCCAAATCCCATGGTAGGCCCAAGATAAAATGTCATAAAAATATTGATTCTCATCCAAAGGGACCTCTTATGTTTTTCAAAAAGAGTTCTTCAACTCTAGAACATACCAACAACTTGAAGATGATTATTGGTTATACAATGATGATATTTCACCTCTTTTTATTAGAGTGTTAAATATCCTATTCCTAATAGGATAATGGAACACCATGCATACAAAGGAAAGCACTAGGGACCAAAACAATAAGGTATTATTCAAAAAGTATTGGAAACCAAACACAAAATTACTAGATTTATTGGATACAAACCTCTTGGGGGGGACCCCTCAGATCTCAAGAGTGACACTACTTTAACATCTAATAAGGAAAATTCCAAAAATGATGTAGAGTCCTATTATAGTATTTATGATGATATCACTGACATAAAACTCTTCGATACTAATAATAATAATAATAATAATAATAATAATAATATTATTATTATTATTATTATTATTATTATTATTATTATTATTATTATTATTAATATTATTATTATTATTATTATTATTATTATTATTATCATCACATCTTCTAATTACCCCCTTTCCATTCATTACCTTAAACTAATCAATTGGGACCAACAAGATCATATTATACCTTTGGATGAATTTCAAAATGAAGAGGTACTTTCAAAGTTCCTGGGCCTTATAAGTGGTCTACCGATTAGAGACCACAAGAACGGATTTGAGATCACATTGGACCCTGATACCTACTTTAAAGAGTAGGTGAACTTCCCTAGTCAAAATAGAAAATAAAATAAAAAATCGAGGTCCATTAGTGAAAACCTCTTTGAAGCACTTTTGGACCAAGGAAAAAGTAAAGAAAAAGATGAGTCCTTTGCTGAAATTTTTTTTCACGTGTCAAATGGATGGGGAAGTTCAATTTTGTCCTTAGGAAGTTTAGAGGCCTATGAGTCCACACCTTTAATTTGGATCATATATTAGTGTAGAAGAATAACAGGTGTTTGCTTAGTTGGTTCAATATTTCTTATAAGCATTTTTTGAATGGTCATTACCTAACATGGGTGATTCAGACTCTGCTTACATGGGTAGGCATGATGGCCCACAATCAAATGAAGAAGATCAAATTCCCTTGGTACCAAATTTATTAGAGGATGGTTATAGACTGTTAGTGGAAGAAACTGCTAAGGTCTACATGGGTGTAATAAATGAATCCAAAATTGTGAAGTTTAGTCTTTCCCTAATTGTAGAGGAACATAAATTAATCTTACTATTATCCAATAATTTATTGAAAATTCACATGGTATTATGCTGACATGCTGAGGTTAGATTCATCTCTTGTCATATACCATATTATTGTACTCCAGGAGTTAATCCCATTAAACATAAATTATAGAAGATGCATTTGTGTATTGTTATTCTAGTCAATAAATAATTATAAAAAACATTGGGGTCTGAATTAATTTGACCAATTGATTACTCAGAATGGATATCAAACATTTTTATAGTTAGCCATAAAGCTAAAGGTGTTTGTCTATGTACAAACTTTAGACATATCAACACAACATTCCCTAAGGATGAATTTTGGTTACCCAACATAGATATGATTATGTACTCCACAACAAGATAAAATATGCCATCCCATATAGATGGTTTTTCAAAATATAATTAGATCAAATTCATGTTAGAAGACCAAAATTATGTTATTATTTGATGCCATTTAGATTGAAGAATATTGGTGCTACATATCAATGTGTAATGAATATCATATTCCATGACATGATGCATGATATATTTGAAGACTAAGTTAATGACATTATAGGAAAATCAAAAACATGGGTGACACATCCATAAGTTCTATGGAGAATATTTGAGAGAATTCATGAATATAAGGTGAGCCTTAACCTAAATAAATGTGTCTTGGAGTCACATCAAGAAAATTTCTCAATTTTATTATTTCCCATAGAATAATTTAAATCATTCAAACCAAGATGAAGGCCATCATAGAAATGCCCCCTCTTATAATTTCAAGCAACTCCATAGTTCATAAGAAACAATATAATATATTTTTTGATTCATTTCACACCTTGATGATCCTTACCATCCTTTCAGTCATCTTGTAAATAAGGCACACTTCTCAATGAAATTATGACTATCAATAATAATTTGAATAGTCAACCTATTTGTCAAACCTACTAGTTTTGGTCCCACTAACATTGTGAAAGCCTCTATTATTTTATATCTCAACAACTAAACATGCCTTGGGATCACTTTTGGACCAATATGATGAACAAGGAAAATAATGTGTAATATATTATCTAAGAAGGACATTTGTTGCTTATGGGCATAATTATACGCCAATTGAAAAATTATGTTTAACATTAGTCTTTGCATCAAAAAATATGCATCACCATATTTTGAACAACAAGACCCTCATAATTTTAAAAGTTGATCTTCATAAGTATCTTCTTTATAAATCAACATTGACATGTCATATGGCCAAATGGATTATGCTCTTAAGTAAGTTGGACATTAAATACACTAATAAGAAGTTAATAAAAATGTAAGTACTAATAGATCAAATTATTGAGGCACCCTTGTTAGTTACCCATAAAATATTCATTTCCAAGATGAATCTATCATCACTCTTGAGGAGTCGCATCAATGGCAACTATAATTTGATGCATCCTTCACAACCTATGGCTCTTAACTGGTATATATTTCATCCTATCATAGGGGGTCTCATTCCCAAGGTTTTTCAAATTACATTCCCATAAACCAATAATATTACATAATATAAGGCAATCATTGCATGGATCTACCTCACAATGTAGTGGAACATATAATAATTGGTTTTTTATGGCAATTCATAATTAATAATCAATTAGATTATATACCAATATTAAATAAAAGATGAGAAATATTTTCCCTATAAAGGCATAATTTATAGTGTCAAACATTTTTTTGAATGCATCTAGTTTAATAAAACACCTAAAGCCAACAACATATCAGTTGATTCCATGGAAACCATTGGATAATTAATAGAAATATATTCCAATGTCTATAAATATCAATTTCTTATTGAAAATATGCTCATCCTAGCTTAAAATTATCCCAACATTGAAATAGTATGTGATATTGTTGGTTTTGATTCCCCTTGGTACCTGGATGTATACACCTACCTCCAAGACCACATTCTTCTCTCTGACCTATCACACAACCAACATAAGTCCATTATTCATACCATAATCCATTACACTTTACTTGGTGGTATGCTCTATCATATAGGCTATGATGGGACACTCCCTTGTTTAAACTTGGGTGAATCAAAATTATCACTTAAATACATGTAGGAAGGGATTTATGGGGTCCATACAAGTGCAATGGTCCTTACTAAGAAACTCCTTAGGAGAGGCTACTATTGGCCCAAAATGGAATCAAATGCATGTGTTCATGTCAAGAAATGCCTTTCTTACCAAAATCATGGTCGTTTAAATCATTCTCCTTCATAATGATGACAACCTATAACTTATCCTTGGACTTTTTATACATGGAGACTCAATA
>JARHVA010002294.1:2422500-2482500 GCA_037957365.1 Torreya grandis | reverse complement strand
ACACTCTTTTCATTTTACGAGTTCTTATCATTAATGTTATTTCCATTTTACAAGTTTTTCTCATTTAAACTCTCACCATTTTGTGAGTTCCTTTCATTTACACTCTTTTCATTTTATGAGTTCTTGTCATTAATGCTCTTTACATTATACAATTTATTCTCAATTAAACTCTCACCATTTTATGAGTTATTCATATGCATGATCTTGTTATTTTGTGATTCATTTCAATATCTTGTTTCTGTAATAGTTTCATCTTAATCATTGTCCTCACTTTTATTCACTCCCATTTCTGAGAGAACTACACTAGCTTGAGCTCCATAATGGATTGCATAGGCAATGTCCACTTGCATGGGGCATATAGGGTCCATTCAACTACTTATTCCTTCTTATCCCATTCTCTACTCTAGTTTATCACATCATCATATCTAACATCCCATGGACTTAGGGGCAAAATTCAAGAGTAACATATTTTTACCATGAATGTACACCAATGATTTCTTATTTGTCATAACTTTTCATTATGTTTTATATATGAATGGATTGTTTTATTACTTGTAGTTTATTTTATTTTATTATTAGTTTTTGTTTAGTATATTATGTTTTACACTTGGGTCTGGATTTATCATATCGAGATCTTGAGTTGTTAGCATTTTTATCTAAAATGTTTTTGGTCTATTTTTATTTAGTAAATTGTCATGTGAAAAATTAAAAATCAAGTACTTGAGAGATTTATTATACAATGTCACACAAATAAAAAGCATCCCCTTACAATATGACTAAAATGTGCTCATAAAATAAAATCATAACATCATCTCATTTTTCATAATAAAAAATAAAACAACTCAATAATATGGCTACATATATGATAATCACGATACACATCTACCAATGAGCATATTAAGCTAGTAATCAAAATTTTACATCATGAATAAATGTTAAAACATCATAAAATTCAATAACATTTTCTATTTAGATCCAATATTTTATCATCATGGAAAGTAAAAAAAATAAAATAATGGCAAAAAAATTATACTACATATCAATATCATAGATCTAATCTATGCCATGAGTCAAAAATATTGAACTAAAAGTCTCATAATATATATGTCAAAATAATATCAAATTCCATGTGTACATCATATGATCAAAATGAATCTTTGTGTACATCTAAAAAATAATTACTTTACATATATATTTATACATCATATAATAGAAAATGTAGAGATACAATAAAAATCATCTCTAATTCTAATCATCCTTAGGAGGGATCCTCTATGAGTTATCCTACTAAAAAATTTGTATTCTATCATGTGGTGGTGAAACCATCACTCTATATTCATATGAGGTTGGGCTACTGATCTCTCTGATTTTGTGGTGTGATGTGACCTAGATGTATGGCTAGACCTTTAGCTTTGAATATGATCACAAAATCTTAGTACCTTGATACCTATTAGTGTTACCAACTCATATAATATCCAATAATATCTAATCTCATCCTTAGATTATATCACATCATCCTTGGCCTACACCACATCAATTATTGTCATGGCTAACCCTTGCTCTACAAAAATATGTGTAGATGTATCGTACTCCCCACTGATCCTTTATACATCAACCTGAGATTTTTTCCCACTCATTGATAGTTATCACAAACTTTTTATCCCTTAGGATGAGTTATCCCCAAATCTATCTCATTTGGTTAACTTGCCCCTTTAGTGTGGAAATGTTTATGTCTCTCTCTATGATGAAATCTTGTAATCTCATGGCCTCACCCTAGGCCTTTACCAACTATCTATGTAGCCCAACCACCTCCTCTCCCATCCTTAAAATATCCATAATTTGGGTTGATATCTCCCTCTCTAATGTGTCTATAATTTCTTGGTCAACCTCTAATCTACTAGGCTGAGATAGCCCTACTAGCTTGAAGTCTACCCCTTATTATATCTTGACCCTCTTACAATTGCATGGGTCACCTCTATATCCTAAACATTTATATGTCCTTCATCTCCATTTGGACTAAAACCATCTCCCATATAAATATCATGGTCTAAGGACTCCCTATCATTTCTACTTCCACTAAAGGTATTGGTGCTATTAGTACTCTTTGAGCTAGAATATATGACCATGGGTATCACCTAATGCAAAGGTCTTTGATGATTTCGTACCTAAATTTGAAGTGCTACATGAAGTATCCCTTTTACCTATCCTTATTTATGCACTAGTCTAACCCATATCTATTTATATGACCTTAGCTTCTCACCCTTAGAGGTCTTAGTCTAGTTAGTCACAGTAGTCTAAACTGAGTCCACCAAGCACCATAAGTACTAGTCTCCCTTACATTTATTTTACCTCCCTCAGATTCCCATGACATTGCTTTTAATGTCAAGAAGCTTCCAATTATTTCTACTCTAAGGATGGGATGCCCCCACTCATTTATCTCTCATGTCACATATGCAAAATAATGTGGCCCATTACGTACATCCTATTTTCACCCCAACTATTTCTGCATGTGATCAGGTTGATATTTCTCTACTATGAATTCACGATGACTTGTAATGCAATAAGGAGTGGTCATGTACTATGTGACATGGCCATCCTATAGTCAACCAAAATGAATATACATGTATGGGCCCCATATAAAATCTCCATTGACCATCTCATCAATCACTTATTGGTAGAAGTATACATCTCCTTTGTGCCCCTACCATCCCCCTCCTATCATGTATGAATCATATGCTAGTGGATATTCTATTTTTCACTTTCATCTCTCCCCCAATGTCATCTCAATATTAATATACTACTATGCCAATAACTAAATTAGTGTGCAAGGTCCAGTAATCCCACCCTAATGATAGGCCATAATGCGTAAATTGATATATAGGTGGGCCAATACTGCTAGGCCCCAAGCAAATCACTTAGATCAATCACATCTCAGACTTATCCTATTTATCCTATGTGGAATAATCATTTTCTCTTATTAGGCCATAATATGCCGCTTATAATAGCCATGAAAATCACAACCTCCTTATCAATTAATGGTTGTTCTTCATTTATATGGAAGGCTAGATCCTCCAATGGATCAATATCAACAATTTCACCCTTTATAACAATGTCAATGATGCCAATCAAGTCCTCCAATAATATCAAACATCCCTGCTACATCTAATGTATAGTTAGTCTTATATAGGAAGGCAAAGTGTCTCCCAAACATCCTTTAGTGTCACTATCACCTCTCTATTAGGTAGGTTGAAAGTACTTATATCTGAGTGCTAGAAATTGGCTAACACTAAAAGGTAGGCTCTATCCATTCAGATCACTAACATCTATGCAATGTATCTCAATCCCACTATCTCTAGGAATGTTAAGGTCTCCTCCATTAATTATTTTGTCAATCATAAGACACATGAGTGATTCTCATGAGAGATCAATACCAAGACTCACTCTTGTCACTCATAAACATGTTAGATTACTATGTTAACCATATCTATCTAACCATAGAAACACTCTCATAAAAAATAATCATTTTACCTATCTAAAACACAAAATTCAAACTTCATCTCAAACAAATAATTCCTCTAATTACATTCTATTTTCCACTTTAGTAATCCCTTTATTTTTAGGGTGATATCATCATTTCACATAACATTATCACCATTTCCTAGATCATTGGCCATTTTGACAATATCATATTGTTTTAACAATATCCCATCATTTATCAAGGTAATATCATCATTTCACATAGTGTTATCACCATTTCCCATCTCTTTGGCTATTTTTGTGTTATCAATGTTTCCTAGGGTAATATCACCATTTGACAGGTTATTATCACTTTCTTGTCATTTGGATGAATTCCACTCAAATATGTGTTCTAACCATTTTGACATTTCCTTCCCATTTTGGTGATATCATCAATTTGTTTGTGATATCATTGATTTAGTGGTGATATCACCATTTCATTAGAGATTTACCATTTGTGTGCATGATATCACCATTTTTAGGATTTTTAAAAACAATTATTTTGATAAAATTCCTACTTATACCTAGCATTATGCAATAATTATAAAAAAATAATGTTACTTACCAAGTTTTTGCTCTTGGCTAGTTGTCTATACTTGTAGACCTACTCCCCAAGGTCTATCTATCATGGTATGCATGCCATTTCACTCAAATCTCTCATGTCTAAATCCAAAACACAAAATTTCAATAGGGCAAAGTGAAAATGAACCATTTCACCCCTAGGGGTAAGTTTATATCTTTAAATTTGAATTTTTATCCCCTTAACATCTTATTACATTATTTTTCTTCTTTAGAGACCTGTTTGTGGCTCCATGGTCCATTTTTCTCCCTTTTTATTCTAATTTATCTATGTCTTGGCCTCATTTACTATCTTATTCATTTTTAGGTCCCACGCATGAAAAATATTTTTTAGCCACTCCCTTCAAGGAGCATCTTGAGCATCTTGAACATCATTTGGGGAATCAGTGTGAACTTATTTTTCAAAAAATTGAACAAGAATCAATAAAACATGGGCACATCATTATAAAATTATATTTATGAATTTTTTATTCTTTGAAAATTCATTGCTTCATATGTTCTTGTAACACCATTTCAAATAGGGGAAAATGTAGACACTCCAATTTCATTACTTTCATGTCAAATGTGCAATCAAAATGACTTTCTAAAACAATGTGTAAATCAGGTCAAAAAGCATTCAAACTCCAAAATTTGCATATACACTTGACATGCATATTTTAAAACACATTAGGGAATATTTGATTGGGGAAATGTATTATATCTAATCATCAGCCATGTTTAATTCATCCCAAGATAAATTTATATTTTACAAGTGATGTTCTTGATCAATTAAGTGGAATAATCATTCAATTTTCAACTTTTCAAGAATCACACAAAATCATTCTAGGATTGGTTAGATAATTGAATCAAATCAAATGCCTAATCTATCCTTAAGTAAAAAATCTATAGCTTTTTAGAAAATCCATACTCAAAGAAATCAATAAATTCAATTATGACATCACTTAGAAAGTGGTTGATTATATTTAATAAAAATTACCCAAATGTCAAACCTTGAAAATATTAACATTAATTCACACAAATATCATAAATTTAACCCATGATTCAATTAATACAAACTCAACCCCAAATATTAATGGCATTAACTCCCTAAAATGGACTAAATTTTAACCACACATCTTTATCATCATCTGATGGTTGAAATTAGTCTAAGACGTCTATAAATACAAGGCTCATTTGCCATTATAGATAAGAGTTTTTATGAAAAATTGCTCTACAAAAATATAATAAAAGCTTCATCCATTCCTTGATTGATTCAATGAAACACACATAGTGTAAGAGAAAGTGTAGTAGGAATGATGCCACAACATTGATGAAGAATCCAATCTTTATGTCTAGGCTAAACAAACCTATATGCCAAAAATCTAGAGATATCCAAATATGAAGGTGAAATCATGTTGGTTTTTTTTCTATATGCATTTTTTATCTCTTCCTTGTCCTTTCCAAATCCAAGGGCATACGCTTGGTTTTAAGGTTTTCATGCAATCAATTTCATTTTCATACTAATAAAGAAACTAACTCCCTTATATTCATGTGTTTACAATATGGAATTTGGGCCAAATGTTCTTTATTTCAAACTGAGATTTAGTATTTGGGCCATGCCATTTAGAGTGAGGGAATGTCAATAAATCCCTTAAAGATACGAGCAATTATTAAGTGGTTTACACCTAATTTAGTCATTAAGATGCAAAATTTCATGAGATTAACATCTTATTATATAGGTTTGCACAAGAATTTTCATGTATATTTCATCACATTAATTATACTAAGGGGAAAATGAAGAAATTTATCTAGAAAAAATTGTGTAAGAAGGACTTTTCAACTCTAAAAAAATGCCTCACTAGTGCTCCTATCTTGGTATTTCTTGATCCTACACATGACTTTTTGGTATGTAAAAATGGTTCAAAAGAGGAATTGGAGTCATCCTTATGTAAAATTATAGAGTGGTGGCCTACGAGTCACAAACATTTAAGGACTATGAGCTCAAGTACCCCACCGATGACTTAGAGGTTGTGGCTATTATTCATGCTCTAGTGCGATGACATCACTTTTTATTGGGGCAATATTTTGTTTTAAAGATAGATCATTTGATTTTTAAACATATCTTATCTTAACCAAACCTCAATTCCCAAAAATGACATTATATGAAGTTGGTTTATGAATATCATTTTGACATAGAGAGAATTAAGGTCGAGGAGAATGAAGTTATAGATGCCCTTTAGTAGGTGGCAACATGGACTGGACACAATGAAGGATAGGACAAATTTAAGAGGTTAAGTACACTAAAGTATGCTTAATAGCAAATGTTGATAACCTTTACATATAACTATTTAAGAATAAATATACACCCATCCCTCCCATACCTTATGAAGTGTTATATGAACAAATATAAATCATTATTTTAGGGGATAAAACACTACCTATAGATCCCAAATTATCAAAATTTAGAATCAACACAAAAAATAGGCCACTAGATCTATAACTCTATCAATAGTTGGAGGAATAAATACAAAATCACCAATTATGGTGAAATTATAGGATACACTATAGAAAAATGAAGTAGTGGGCACCCCACATGTAGTACCAACTCTAAAAAAATCATCATGTGTGAAAAATTAAAGCTTAGGTGTTAAACTAGAGCCCCAAAAACATGAGGAGAAGGTTAACGCATTTATGGTTAAATACTCAACCATAGTAAAAAAATATTGAGAAATAAGAGATGGAAGGAAAATTTACTCCACCTGACTCCTTGAGGTCAAGGAAGATAATTTAATGGGGGAAAGGCACATCAAGATCCATAAGAAAGAAAATGTGTATAGAGGAACAACCAAAGTTATCCACCATTTATTCTATGGTAGACATTAGGGAGATTATACTACATATGATTGGAGGAAAAATAAATCATATTCATTTATAACCTAAAGAAATAAATGGGAAGAAGAATAAAATATCAAAGAGAACAAAAGCCCAAAAAGAAGGGAAAAAGGATACTCTAGTTTCCTACTTAGAGTTAAGAGTGATAAAATGAGGAAGAACCTAAGAAAAAGCCATAAATGTAGGAAGAGGATGCTAGAGAGATAATTACTAACTTTGAAATAGTATTATTGGAGTGCATAAATAAAGGAGGAGTAATGAGGGTAGGGAAAATATATGATTGAGAAAATAAAGAGGGGATAAAAATGTAATAATGACACTTATAGACTATACATAAATGAGTCCATTTACTTTGGAAGATATAATAAAATGTCTGCAAACTACCCTCCATAAAGCAATAATTGATAAAAAAATGTAAATGTATAACTCAGGAATATCATACAGTAACATTGGAGAAAGTGGTAGGAGAAACAACAATGTCTCAAGAGGATAAATAAAGGCTATATAAATTACAATGAGTAGAACTATAATCAAAACAAAGATCTAAAATATTAGCATAGATTTTAGGTAATAAATGATAAATTCAATCACTCAAGGAAATGGAAGAGACAAATGCATAAAAAATTAAAAAATTGGAGAGAAATTAGAGGATTAAAATAAAAGGATACAAGAAATAATGGAGATGGCAACCAAAAGCCTAACAATTTTTGGAAACAAAAAGGCAAAAAATAAAAATTATAAGAGGAATGTAAAATAAAATAAGTAGAGAAAATAAAGAGGGTAAAATAATAAAAACAAAGGAAGATAATAGACAATAATAAGAGGAAAACTAAAAAAGGAGGAAGAAGATAAAAAAAACAAGAAGAGAATAAGAGGAAGCAAGAAGAAGATAAACAAATGAAAAAAAATATAAGATAAGGACAATTAGGAAAAGAGATAAAAATAAGAAAAGGAAAGGGAGTAAAATAAGTTGAAAGATCAATTGAGTAAAACAAAGTCTAAGAAAAGAAAAAGATAAAAGGAAAACTAAGGGGGGGAGATGAATAGTTGGAAAAGTTGTAGACTAAGAGATAGGGTATGAAATATCTAAAGAGACAAAAAGGGAGTAGAAGGACATGTGTTTGGGGAATTAAAGGAGATGGTAATTATCCCATCATCTTCAATAACATGAATATACCTTATCACTATCTTAGATGACTAAAGGCAATGATGGGAAAACAAGTGTAATTATTTTCCAAAATTATAATGCAACCTAGTGTTTTACAACCCACACTAGAGGACATATTGTAGTAGCATTTCATAAGATTACATTGATAAAAAATGAGTATAATGGGTTTAATTTTTTCTCAAAACTACCAAGGTGGACTAGATGTCTAGGTGTGTGAGTTTGGAAGAATAGATAAAAAGGACACTATAGGCCCTAACAATAATAAGACCACAATATGACTCAAATATTACTCTATTAGTTGAGAAATAATTGGAGGATACATTGGAGAATTTCATTAGTTATACTAAAATGGTGGATAAGGATTAAATCAAGACAAAATTAGTTGTTTCATATGAGGAAGAATTGTTAGGACTAGTCCTAAGTGAAAATAAAGATATAAAAGATAAATATAAAGGAGTAGAGAGATTTCATGAAGTAACAGGGGATACTAGAACATTCTTTACATACTCCATTATTTGGCTGAGATTTACTCAAAAAATAAGAAAGATTTGGATGATTTGGAGAGATGGTTTAGTCAAGCATCTGCTAGCCATGATGCTAGTAACATTCCCACTAAAGAAGAGGAAAATAAGCTATTAGAATTAGGAGATGATTATATAAACAAGCAATCAAAAAGGGTCCTTAAATTTTAATAAATGGATGAATATGGTACATTGATAAGTAACTAGATGGAGAAAATGGAGGAAAATACTATGGAGCATGAATATTTTTTGAAGACCTTGAAAGATACATCAACACTGTGAGTTATAATAAAATAAACTAATAAGAACACTAATTTAAAACTTAGAATTCAGGTAGTTAAGTTTTTGCTACAGAATAGAAGACCATCTCCAAAACCATTGGTGAGAAATATGAGAAGTAATTAACCAAGGAGGGGTATCCATTAGAATTAACACAATAAACACACATGAAGAAGGGTCATTTACTACAACACATTTCTATTGGTTTTGTAAAGGTATCAATTTGGCATTTATACCATAATACTGTAAAAGATATAGTATAGATTGATATAGTAAATATATATATATATATATATATTGATATAAGTGAATATGGGAAGTGATAGGTGAGTATATGAGATATTTAGGTATAAATAAGTAGTGTAATACAGAGTGTAGAGGTATATACTAAATTTTATTGTAGAAAATAACCACTATTTTATATTTGAATAAAAATAAAGTTAGATTATAAAATATTTATGTTTTATGTATGTGCATGTATGAGTAATATTAAAAATATTTTAAAATTTATGATTTCATAACTCATTAAGAAATAACATCAACATAAACCTCTACGCAATATTAGCTTTGACAAAAGTATCAATAAACCCATAAACTATTTATACCAAGTAATATTTTTTATGTTAACAATGATGTTATGGTAAAAATCACCATGTAATGCATCCATATATTTTTTCTTACTTCTAACACCAAGATTCAATGGGTTAAGACTCAACACTACAAGCACTCTTATGGCCCTAAACCTAGTTGGCTTGATGGTTATCAATGTAAATGGATCTAACATGGGGAAATGTTCAAATTCTTGGGCATTCCCTTTTCCTTTCAATATTCCTAGGTTAAACTATAGAACTCCATTATCAAAATACTGGAGAAAAACTCTCATTCTGAGTAACCAAGACTTTCTCCCTTGTAGGAAAGTTTTAGATTTGATAAAAAGTTCTTGTAGATACTCATGTTTACTATTATTCTTATTGGGATAACGCTAAATCCTCCTACAATAAGAATGGAATGATGATAGGACATTATATTTGGGCCAACTCTGAAGGAAAAACATGATTTTAATAGAGTAGTTTTAGACATTTGTTGTAGACTGAGAGAGGTTGGAGGGATTGGTTTCATTGTTATTTCCAAACAAGGATTCTCCCTATGTGCCAAATGGATCCCTACGGCCATCGAGGGTAAATAATCTTGGAAAGTTTTTCATAGGTATTTAATTTCATTTGGTATTCCTTATGTATCAAGGGGATTCAAATGTGATTTATTGTAGTTGTTCCTATTAAAATTTCACACACCATTTAGGCTGAAAGTATTTGGAAGGATTTTTAAACTATTATTCCATGGCATGTGTGGGAAATGGACAACTTTAAATCAAAGATTTATATTAATTATCACTATTTATAGTATTCTTCACTCATATATATTAATGGAAAACCCTTGGCAGAAGTTCCTAGGATCAAAGCTCTTCAAATCTTCCATAAAATCATACATAGTATTGGAGATATATTTGAAAACATGACCTAACCTTATGTTGGAAATATTATCATTGATGTCAAAGGTCTAGCATTATTGGTGATATAGGCCCCATTGCATTTAATGTTGTTTATCTTGGCTAATGTGAGTTAATATTTATTTAATATTAATGAATATATTTTTGGTTGCATATGAGACAAAAGAAGGGCCCATGGAGAAGTCAAAGAGCCACGGGATAAAGACAAAAGAAGGATGGGATGCATTTTCCCATGAAGAGTCATCTTGGGGAATACCAAGAGTCACCAAGTGAAGACAAAAGAGTAAGGGCACAATTTATCATGAAGGGACACTTTGAGGAATACGAAAAGTCACCAAAGATAAGGACAAAAGTGGGAAGGTCATTTTTGGTCATGAAGGGTCACCACATGAATTTTCAAAGGCTTGAATATGAAGGGTCATCCAAGATTGGTGCCATTTTCCATGAGGATTAAAGGGTCACAAAGGGGGAAGGCCAAAGGTCATTTGGAAAGCTATAAATAAAAGCTTGAGAAGCCATTTGTAATATGGATGTGAAAGGTTAATTTGATATCGTAATATCTAACTTAGAAGAGCAAATGTGAGAGATGAATATGATTTGTATTTGTTATATTTGGCTTAGAAGAGCAAAGGTGAGAGAGAGGAAAGAGATGTTGTATTGAACTATCATTTGTTGAGATATCAACATTGAGAGATAAGTGTGTGGTATACACAAAGGGGTTGGTGCTCATGAATTATTGTTGGGTTGGTGCTCGACAAAGGGGTTGGTGCTCTTGTGGGTTGGTGCTCACGAATAGTTGTTGGGTTGGTGCTCGACAAAGGGATTTGAAGCTCCTGTGGGTTGGTGCTCATGAATTGTAGTTGGGTTGGTGCTCGACAAAGGGGTATGGTGCTCCTATGGGTTGCTTCTCACAAATATACTTGAGATTGTTCTTATCAGAGTTGTTGTCAGAATTCGGATAATGCAAGTGCAATGGAGATGTGATCACACAAGTTGAAGCAAGTGCACACCACATAGATGCTAAAGCAATTTGAAAATAACATAATAAGATAAATTACACAAGACAAAATAGAGAAAGGCAAAATCTGATTAGCATGAGATGGCCAAAGTGAGGAATACAAATAGGAGAGTACGTAACTCTTCCACAAAAGGTGGACAAGGCACCCCAAGAATAGAATGTAACTCCTCCATGAAAGGTGGTGACAAGGTGCTAAGAATAGAGAAGTAACTCCCATCAAGGGAGTTACTTATGACATTCTTATGACAGCTATGACACATCTATGATAAACACCTCCACATAAGCTAGCCTATCCCACAAATATAGGAAAAATCCATGTAGGCACAATAAATATAATTTCCCTAATTAATAAATAGGGAAGAAATAAAAACCTACACTAATAGTTCTCCGTGGTTTTTCCCACATTGGGTTTCCACGTTATATCTGGTGTCTCTCTCTATCTTGTGTGATGTTTTTTGTTAGATTTTTATTGCATATCTTGAATGTTTGATTAAGTGGAATTTGATAAAGAGAAAGTTTTATAAGATATATGATATACTGATTCAACCCCCCTCTTAGTAATCACATGCTTAACAATTGGTATTAGAGTAGGTTCCTTTAGAAAGGGTTTAATAGCTTGAAGGTAGATCAAAGAAAAGCATAAGATGGCCAAGAAACTAAAGAAGGAGAATCAAGAGTTGAAATCTATGGTTGAGGCTCTTAAGGAAAAGGTGTGTATCTTAGATTCTAAGTTGGCTATAGAAGTAAAAGAAAATAAGATATTTATTTAGGATCTTAAGAATCAGTTAGAGGTTGCAAATCCAATTTTAACATCAAAAGAAGAAGAATGTAATCAGTTGAAGGTTGAGTTAGGCTCTTTAAAGGATAATCATGAGAAGCTTATAATCAAGGTTGAAAAAGATCATGAAATATCAGTCCAAGGAAAGAAGCATGCAGGTTTTGAAGGCAAATCAAAGAAGTCAATCAGGTAGCCCAATGCTTTTAAGTTTTCAAATTCTTTTCATGGCCATTGTTTTATTTGTCATCATGTTGGTCATAGGGCAAGAGACTATATGAGGAGAAGTAATCAGTCAAAGGGAGATCTTAGTCACATTCAAGAAAAAGGTATGAGAAATACTATTTACTTTTGTTGTCATGAGGTTGGACATATTGCTAAATTATGTCAAAATAAATTAAAGAGATATTCAAGGTATGTCAAAGGATATAGAGCCCCTAGAAAATATGAGAAAATACAAATTAAGGTTTGGAGACCTAAAATAGTAAAGGTTGATCAGGTTGAGTTTAAGAGTGAAAATGAATTACTTTCTATAGTAGATAAAGAATCAGATAAGAAGGATTGTGCAGAATCTATTGTTACATTTGAGCATGAGCTTTATCAAGATAAGATAGTTGAAAAAGTTGAGAAGATGAAAAACATCATAAATGATAAGGTTAGTAGGGCAAAAAGGTTAGACATGCTTAAACGGATTCTAAAATAAAAACATAAGAATATCAAGGAAGAAACAAAGGAGATGTGGGAATCTCTTGAGATTTATTTTTAGAACCCTATTGTGTGGGGTGTCTCTTCTAGGCTTCAAGGAGACACTTTTTAAGAAAAATTGAAGCATGGTGGATGCTTTTAGGTCTTGGCTATGTTACATGACAAGAAGATGAGTTGGCAGATTAATTTGTATATCTTTTGAGGGAATATATTTTTGAAGAAAATTTTGCATCAGTATTATGGTTTGAGGCTATTAGAATGATTCTTGCACATGTAGTGTTTTAAATGATTATGGTCATAAGAAATTAGAATGTTGTAAAAGAGATAAAAATTTTAGAAAGAAGGAAAAGAATACTCATGCAGATTCAATGAAGAAGGATCAGAGTTTCAAAGTTCCATTCATCAGGAAGAAGGTTCAGACATGTTCATGGTAGAAGAAACAACCTGAAGATTCTATGTTGGTGCAAACAGCTTTGCATGTAAGAAATAAAGATCAGCCATGGTTTGTTGATAGTAGATGTTTGAGGCATATGATAAGAGATAAGAATAAAGAAGATCAATGGTGGCATAGTGAAAATAAAAAATAAAACCACTGTCAGGATGGCCAAAAAAGGTATTTTAAGTTTGGATATTAGTAGAACCAAAGCTAAGAATGTTTTATAAGCATAATCTTTTGAGTGTAAGTCAAATATGTGATTAGGGATATACATTAATGTTTCATGCAAAAGGATGTAAGGTTGTAGAAGAAAATATTCAAATGAGTTGATTGCAGATTCTCAAAGGACAGGTAATGTTTTAATCAGATATCTTCTCAAAGATTAGTGAGAGGAGTTGGGAGTAATTTCTATTACTTCCTGCCATTGATGTTCAGCATCAATTGAGGGGTAGCTAAGTGTTAGCTCCAGGTAGGCCCTTTTCCATTGATGTCAAAGGGGGAGAATAATAGGTACAAGTACAGGTGTAAAAAATAGGTACAGGGAATAGGTACAAGTTGCTACAGTAAGGGAGAGTTACTGTATGTTTTTAGATGATGGTATGTGCAGGTGATAGGATGTGGTAGTTTCAGGATTGAGGTTGCCATCAATGAAAAAGGGGGAGATTGTTGGAAATATTTTCATTGATGTCAAAGGTCTAACATTATTGGTGATATAGGCCCCATTTCATTTAATGTTGTTCATCTTGGCTAATGTGATTTAATATTTATTTAATATTAATGAATATATTTTTGGTTGCATATGAGACAAAAGAAGGGCCCATGGAGAAGTTGAAGAGCCATGGGATAAAGACAAAAGAAGGATGGGATGCATTTTATTATGAAGAGTCATCTTGGGGAATACCAAGAGTCACCAAGTGAAGACAAAAGAGTAAGGGCACAATTTCTCATGAAGGGACACTTTGAGGAACATGAAAAGTCATCAAAGATAAGGACAAAAATGGGAAGGATGTTTTTGGTCATGAAGGGTCACCACGACTTTTCAAAGGATTGAATATGAAGAGTCATCCAAGATTGGTGCCATTTTCCATGAGGATTAAAGGGTCACAAAGGGGGAAGGCCAAAGGTCATTTGGAAAGCTATAAATAAAGGCTTGAGAAGCCATTTGTAATATGGATGTGAAAGGTTGATTTGATATTGTAATATCTAGCTTAGAAGAGCAATTGTGAGAGATGAATATGATTTGTATTTGTTATATCTAGCTTAGAAGAGCAAAGGTGAGAGAGAGGAAAGAGATGTTGTATTGAACTATCATTTGTTGAGATATCAACATTGAGAGATAGGTGTGTGGTATACACAAAGGGGTTGGTGCTCCTATGGGTTGGTGGTCATGAATTATTGCTGAGTTGGTGCTCAGCAAAGGGGTTGGTGCTCTTGTGGGTTGGTGTTCATGAATAGTTACTGGGTTGGTGTTCGGCAAAGGGGTTTGAAGCTCTTATGGGTTGGTGCTCATGAATTGTAGCTGGGTTGGTGCTCAAAAAAGGGGTATGGTGCTCCTATGGGTTGGTTCTCACAAATATACTTGAGATTGTTCTCCGTGGTTTTTCCCACATTGGGTTTCCACGTTATATTTGATGTTTCTCTCTATCTTGTGTGATGTTTATTTTTTGAGTTTTATTGCATATCTTGAATGTTTGATTAAGTGGAATTTAATAAAGGGAACGTTTTATAAGATATATGATATACTAATTCACCCCCCTTAGTATATCCCATGCTTAACACCTTAGGCCAATTAGCATAATTCAAAAAACCAAGTTCAATATGAACAATCAAGACTTTGAATCCATTGTTTAGATTTAGATGGTGATCTAAAATTATGCCTTACAAAAAATATATATTAGAGTCCCCCTCAAATGGTGAAAAGATTAAAACTAGTATGTGCCTACTCTTATTCAATATAAACTCTGGTTTCGTTATCAATGTTTATCTCCCCACACAATTCCCTTCGAGATGCTTAAAAATTGGTGGAATATTAATATCCCAGGGTAAATTTTAAGATCCCTTATTAGAAAACCCCTTGTATTTCATTGGTGAATATATGGATAATTGTTTCACAGTCATGGCCAATTTGATATGAATGGTGGAAAATCCATCAAGTGTAGAAGAATTTTTTTTTGATGTAAAACCATTTAGATACACTGGGCAAACACTACCGAATGATAAAATTGAATGACATAATTGGATGGTTCAACTAGATAGTGCAGTCAAATGATGCAACTATATGACCAACTTATAGTTTGGTGATGTATTGCAATTGGTTTGGCCAGTTGGCATGGATGGCATTCAAATGTTTCTTTGATATTATGGAGTGGTTGCTGAAAGTAGAATTTGATGGTCACCCATGTCATCATTTTTACTATATATATAAGGTGAATTGGATGGCTAACCACACAATTATTGTAAACATTTGGCAAGCTAACCCAAGAAATATCTTACATTCCTAATTTTTAGGTGACCCATACCTATGTAGTGGCCCTCTAAAATCACCAAAACCATATTTCAAAAATAGGAATACTCATTAATTAATGAAGATTTACCACTAAAATTTACCCTGTAATAGTTCCATCGCTCTTTGGAGTAGAAGATTATAGACTATCTGATCTATAGTTAGTGAGCATAAGAAAGCCCTATTTGTGTGGTGTATTCTCTACCAAGGGTTATTAGTGGGTGGTATATTACTTCATATGAAAATATTATCTCCTAGATGTTCTTCTTGTGAACAAACTAAGTCCCTTGAACACATTTTTTGGTTTTGTCACAGTTCAAAATGCCTGGAAGTGGGTTTATTCTTTCTTTCATCTCTTTAGAATAGAACCTTTCTATTGGAACATGGTATTTTTGGAGGAATCTACCATGCTCATAAAAATATTTTAGAAAATATGACATGTTTTGAATTGAGATTATCTTTTAGCTTTGGAAATATATAAATTTTGTTGTTTTTAATAATGAACATCTTGATAGAGATTTCTTAAATACTAGCAAAATTAAAATGATTTTTAATGTCATGCTACATATCTAGGTGCAAACAAATAAGTTGAAACACCTCCACACTCTCATTGGCCATTGGGGAAACTCCCTTTATACTATTAGCAAGGTCATCTAGACTCACCTATCAAACCCCCCTCAAAGGGACTATGAGTAGAGGGATCAATGAAGGGGTTGATGTAGATTGTGCATTAGCTCTACATTTTTCATTCCTCCTCCTCCTACCCACTATAGGTTCTCACCATCAGGAGGGAATGAAAAGTGGTCTTAACCCTAGGCTATTTTTGTGTGTTTTTTATTTTATTCCTTTTGGTCGGGATGCATAAGGTAAAATTCCTAGATTATCACATGTCATTTAAATTGTTTGTTGACATACTAAGGAAGATATTGAATAAAATTTAGATTAAGATAGTTGAGGATCCATATTTGACATTGCACACCCCCATGAGGATAGATGGGGTGATAAACAAGACAGTCTTCCATCACCTCCTTCCTCTACAATACTGGTTATGTTGGAGGCCTTATTCTTTATTCCTTGATATTTATGGGAGTTTTGTGTTCTTGATGTCACTTGATATGTAATTTTTCATTTTTTTATTGTATTTCTAAGCTGCAACTCTATTTTATTATTAGGGTTAATCATGGTTTGAATTTTGTTATGCTTTTTGTTAGTGATGTAATATCATGCTACCCTCCTTTTTGAGTGAATATGTAATATTATTTTAATTTTTAAAAATTATAATACATGCTTTCTCTCTATACATACATATAATATGAATCTTTATTGAGTACCTTTAAAATTTAAAGGGACCACTGCTATTTAAAGAGATTATTATCTCCTATGAAAATTGTGGGGTCCTATGTGATTAAAAGCATCTAGAAATCTTGGGAAAAAGTTAAACCTTAGTTGTTATGGAATCACTCAAGGTTTATGGATGACCTCTTTATCAACCAAAATTCTATTTGGTGATCCCCTATTATTAATTATCATGTTGTCCCTTTTGTAGAGGCTCCATGGATTCATTCTCTTAAATTCTATCCAAGAGGAATTCATATTGTGCAATATCTATTTTTAAAACACTCTCGGTATTGGATTCCCTAGGATGAATTCAAATTTAAATATGAACTTTCTTCCTTGGAAAATGAATCCTAAGAGGAGATTATTGGAGTTGCTCCAAGATATTTACTTCAAAAAATCAATGTCACCTCTTCCCACCCTTGGTGGAAATATTGGAAATGGTATGTTGACATCCTTTTCCTGAACTACAACACTCATAAAGGGTATGAATGGATTTCACCACATTTTCCCATAATGGACAAACTCAATGCCCATTGGGGCATTCACTCTTCCTTTTTAGTATATGGGAGTCATTTTTAGACTATTTAGTCTACTTGTATTCAACCTAAACTTTCTCATTTTATGTGGTGTTAACTTCATCAAGGGCTTCCTACTGGTAGATGATTTGTTCAATTAGGGGTTGTGTAGCTCTAATGCCCATTATGTGGGAATTTGGAGACTCCCATACACTTGTTCTAGTTTTATCCTAAGGCTCAAGGTTCCTAGATTTGGATTGATGACTTCTTCAAGGTTTTTTCCCCATAATCCTTTATTTGGTTGCATACTCTCCTTAGTGAAAACCCTCAAATGCCCCCTTAATAAACCCATGTATCACATGCTTTCTAAGTGGAAATCTTATTTTAGATATGGACAAAAAGGAATTAAGTTTTGTTCTATAATGCCTCTGTTGATATAACTTCTCTATTTATAATAAGGTTATGATTATTTCTAATGTGTTTTTGTAGATTCAAGTTCAAACAAATAAACTAGCTATGGAGCTTGATTACCTACAATGTGTGCTTTATCATTTGGGTGATGCCTCATGCAATGTTACTTGTGTGTCACCTTCCCCACCTCATAACTAACCCCTAAGAGGAGGAAATGATCCCCCATGGGGTAGATTTCATCACAAATACTCCCATCAGTGTTCTTGTAACCATGTTATACTGGTTCTCCATAACAATGTTATTCTCTTTGCTAGTCCCATGTGGAGGTTGGGGTTCTTTGATTCGTCTTTCTTTATCAACTCAGGGGTGGGTATCTCCACCCCTATGAGCCAACACATATGGATTCTTCTTCATATCAACTCTTAGGATGGCTGGCAGTTGTCTCTAGACAAAGACTTTCCTACATTGACTTTAGCTATTTCACACCATGGTATAGACCAATATATTGAAGTCTAAGAGGATGGTGATCAACACTCTTCTAGATTTTTTGGGACACTATTATTATAGGTATGGATCCATCAAGTTCTAGTTGGGGTGATCCACCTGATCAAGACCCCACTTCTACTGAATTATTTTCTATTGCTATTTTTTTTATGTGTTATAACTTTTCTAGATTTAGTCTTGTGGTTTGTTGGTTTTGCTCCTAGGCTTGGCCTAATGGTTTGTTAGTTCTACTCCTATGTTTGGCCTAGGTGTTATATTTTACTCCTAAAATTGGTATAGATTGATGTTGTATCATGTTCTCATAACACCTTCCTTCTTATAAATAATCTTATAAATATTGATATATTTATATTAATAATATAAATTCTATTTCATCAAAAAATATTATCTTCATCTTATCAACTCTAAATTACTAACATTGTTTGTTTTTAAAAATTCACTTAATTATGTCGATAAAGTATATAATTAGGAAAGACAAAGACGACACAATCCCATTGATGGCTAATTAACCTTGTTTAGTTTTTAAAAAATCACTTAATTACACCGATGGGTATATGATTGGGAGATACATAGCTGACACAATCCTATTGACGGCTAGGTAGCCCACTGGGTGTGGTAAGATTATGGATGACATCACAGTCATCCATGTGATCTACCACTATTGATAAAAAATATTATTTATTCTCCGATAAGCATACATAATACAACACTATCTGTATTGAATTTTAAGTTGTACATTTATATAGAAATTTAATGAGTTAAATTCTAAAAAGATTTTAATTATACTTTTCTAGCTCTGATGCCCAAGAAAGTTAACATGGATTCATTAGACAATGTCAAACCTATATCCCTATACAACACTATCTACAAGATTATCTTAAAAGCTTTGGCTAATCTTAATCAAATCCTCCTAACTCTTTTTATATCAAAACAACAATGAGGTTTTATACAAAATAAATAAATTTTAGATGGAGTGGTTGTTTTTCATGAGATAATTCATTAAAATAAATTAAATAAGGAAGAGATAATGATCATCTAACATCAAAAAAGCATATGATAGGGTCAACTAGAAATTTCTTTTCCCAATCCTTGTGAAATTTGAGTTCTTAAAGATCTGGGGTGGTTGGATCAAGTCTTTCATTTCTACTCTATGTTTTCTGTTAGAATAAAAATGAAGACTTGATTGGATTTTTAATACCTTAAGAGGCCTTCATCAATGATATCCTATCTCTCCATACCTCTTCATCCTCATGGAAAAATCCTTAAGTAGTGCCTTTTCAAAGGTAAAATTGCTAAATCTCATTAGGAGATTTAATAATCCTAAGAAAATAAACTTCTCTTATGGTCAGTTTGTGGAGGATATAACTCTATAAAACTCTACTCACATTCGAGAATCTAGAGTGATGGGAAAAAATTTAGATTGATATCAATATGCTTTGGGTCAAAAGATTAACCTTTTGAAATCTAGTATTTTCTTCCTCCACACTTTACCTCATAGACAAAATAAGATAAAGTAAATTACTGGATTCTTTTTAGGTTCTCTTCCTAGCAAATAATTAGGGTCCCCCCTTTTTTATGGGTGGTTAAAAAATGACTCATGACAAAATGAGCACAACCTTCTAGAATAAACTGAATTCTTGGAAGGGAAAATAACTCTTTTGGGAAAGAAAAATTCAATTAATGTAAGTTGTTCTCCAAGTAATTCTATACTATATGATGTCTATCTTAGAATCTAAAATTAGTGTTAAAACCAAATTAACTAACATTATAAAATATTTTGTATGGAATGGTCATTATGTGTCTAAGACAATTGATTTAATGTAATGGGAAGAGGTTTGCTTGCTTAAATAAAAAGGTGGGTCTAGAATCAAAAATTTGTCAAGATGAATGAAGCTCTGGGAGTAAAACTTCTATGGAGAAACTATCATGACAAAGATAACTATTGGATCATCTTAATCCAAAGAAAGTATCTTGATAACATAAATGATTTGACTCATATTTTTAGTATATAACATTGCATGTATGGGTCTCACATCTATAATTTCATTGAGAAATGTAAAGACCTTATCTATAAAACCTTTTGTTGGGATATTAAAATTGGTAGATCTGTTGATTTCTAGAAGGATGTATGGTCAAGTGTGATCCCTCTCTATAATCATAATTACTTTATCATTTAAAAAAATTATTTTAAAAACCTATGAGGACATCTAGTTTGTAATTAGTAAGTTGAAACCTAAAGTGTATGGGGTCCTCAGAGAAGATGGTAAAATCTAAGTCTTTCTATTTCTAATCATCCCTTTGATCTTCTCATTTCTATTAACTTCTTCTTAAACTCTCATCATATCAAAAACTCAATAGAGATTGACAAATTAGAATTACCTAGAGATCTTTCTAATCACTTTTCGATGAAACAAGGATACAATAAGTTGATATCTCATTTTAATACACCTTTATGGCATATGCAAAAAGTATGGATCTCTCAGGGTCTTCCTAAAACTAAAGAAAACATGTAGTTTGACATGACGAAGAAATTTTTTCTAGGACAAACTCCAAAGGATTGGTTTTCAAGGACCCTCCCAATTCATTTTCTATAAAGATAAATCTAAAACTTCTAACCACATCTTCCTTTATTTCTCCTTTACCTGAATGTTTTGGTCTTGGTTCTTTAATAAAATGAACATACTTTTGGTAGAAAATGATTCTATTCATGTGATTTTGATTAATTGGATAGAAAGAGGGGATTAAATTAAAAGTATTTTAGTAATGGATCCATCTCTAATCATTTAAAGCTTATGAAAATAAAGAAACACTAGAGTTTTTATGAAATTTCCCCTCTCTAAAAATTTCTTCACACATATAATCTAGGCACTCCTTCAAGAAGTCTTCAAAGCTAAAGGGTTACCTCATAAAAATAAAACCACTAGATGTATACACACAAAATTAATCATTAAGCATGACAATGTTTAATCCTAGCATAATTCCTTCATTTGGCCTATTTTCCATTATGATAACTTCAAATATCTAGGGAGCACAAAATACTCTAAAAACTATCTTACAAATAATCAGGTATCATTAGAGTAGAATGACACACTCGTATGCTAAGCATAAATTTTGTACAAGGGGTGCAACACCCAATCTAGGGAATTGTCATACTTAGTCATAGAGAGAGAGTTGTAGTAGGTTATTAAAGAAGCACAATAGGATAAGAGTGATGGATAATGGATAATAAATAATAAAGAGGGGGTGAAGGAGTGCTAGGTTCTTAAGAAGAAAGTGCATGAGGTGGCCTTGGGAACTAATAAAATCTCCCTGGGTAAGAACTATGCTATAGAATACATTCTTTCTAAGGGTTCAGGTGTAAGGTATGATATCCATTAAAACCAATGAAAAGGTGAGAAGGAGAGTAATATACATCTAAAATTATATGATTAGGCCATTACCTTTTATGACACTAAATTTGAGGAGAATTGAAAAGACCTATTGGTTAGGGGTTAATTAGAAAATTTGCAAGAAAATGGCTAGCCATTATGGTGATTGAAGCTTAGGTGACTAAAATTGAGGGTGCTGACCTCATACTCAGTTTACTTCCAAAGGGGTTTTTATCATCATGTACCTGTTAGAGTTGAAGAAATAAGATATTTTATAAGGAGGTACTTAGATGATGAAAGATTTCATATTATGGTTTCAACCCTGGTACCCCAATTTTAATCCACATGCTACCAAAAAAGGTTGGTTTCTTATTTAGTTTTAGTTGTATAATATTAGAATGAGGCCTATTTGAAAAAGATTAGTTGTGCATTAGGGGATTTTATCTGCATAGATTCAATTACTAGTGAATGGGTGTTGGCCTTTTATTTATGAATTTGTGTTTTAATGGATTTGGAGAGCCAAATTATGGATCATATCTCTGTTGTTTCCTCAAAAGGATCATGGGAATAATGAATTGATGTTGATAAAATTATGTTTTGATGTTATAAGTGTCATATTCCTAGCCATATCTATAGAAATTACCCCAAGATTGGGATTTAGTAGAAGTTTATTCAAAATTAGATGGCCAAACTTGGCCCCCAATCTGAGGTTTTCATTTGAAGGAACCTTAAAAGGCCTCTTTCCCCCAAGAGGGAATAATTGGACCCCTATATTATGCCTGGGCCAAATTTGGATGCAACTCTTGCTTTGAATGATAAACTATAAAAAGGGATGACCCTATATTGGCCACTATTCTCAAATAAATTTAGTTCATTTCTTTGGAGGCTTAGATACTCAAATAATGTGTTAGAGCTCAACCGAGCCTTGATTAGAAGGAGGATTCACTTGAGGAGGTGATAAGGCACCAATTAGAGTACTTTGTCTAGGTTGGTAACTTGTAGTTCTCACCTTTAATAGGTGATTTAAGTGATGATGCAGAGATTAAATCTAAGGAAGTTCTCTTTCTATCTTAAAAAGAGTGCCAAATCTCATATCCAAATTATGTAAATAGTAACAAAAGAGGGATCAAATATGGGAAGGACATCATAGAAGAAGAGGTCTTAAAAGGTAAATAATAAAAAATTGAAGACATCAAATTGTCTTTGATAAGTAGGGGGTGCAGTTCCCCCTTCATACATCATGAAACTCTTTTCCTAGAATTTTAGGGACTTGAATGCCACAAACAAGTGATGCCTGACAAGATGTTAGTTGTTGAAAAATGGTTTTGATTTATTTATACTACGAGAAACTAAGTTAAAAATTGAGTATTTGAGGCTCTTATGGATAAAGGTGGGAATAAGTATAAGGGTCTCTTTTTGGATTTTGAATGAGCCTTAGGAGGCCTAGTTGACCTATGGTCACCCAACAAGGTTAGGGTTTATTTTTCCAGGGTAGGGGAAAATCGGGTTCTCTATAATTTTTTTGTTTTATCTTTTTACATCTTATTTTTATGTTTAATGTGTATGGTTTGAATTTGACTATACTCATAGCCCAATGATGGGTTGAAATATTAGATCAACTATCCTTCCTTCATGATTAAAAGTGTGTCCTTTGGGGGGGGGGATTTTAATGATATTTTGGATGGTTATAATAAAATGGGAGGCATTAGGAGATGCCCACAATCCCAAAAAGACTTCTCAAAATTTGTATCTATGACATGTTTGGTGGATGTGCTTCTAAGAAATGGGATGTTTTCTTGGACCAATCAAAAATAATGCTTCTATAATATTATTGAAAGATTGGATCGGTTTATTATTTCTCCAAGTTTTCAAGCCATCAAATGGATAGTGGATAACAATATCCTTCCTATTTATGGTTTGAATCATGCCCTAATTGAGTTAACAATAGTGGAGGATGGGGTTCCCCATCTATTCCTTCAAATTTAAATTAATGTGGCTAAGGGATTTTTCCATCCATGCTATGATTAAATACTAGTGGGGAAAGGATCCATCTTTGAAAGGTACTAAGATTTTCAAAATGAGTAAAAACTTTATATATATTAAAACCCACCTCAGAGAATGGAACTAGTCCTTCTTCAAAAATATCTTCAAAGAAATTGAGAGAGTAGAATTTGTATTGGTTATAATCAATTAGATTATCACATAAATAGGGATGGACTCAATTCTCTATGACCAAGATAAGTCCTTACCTATAGAATTTTTAGACCTGCACTTGAGAGAGGAGGTTACTATAAATAGAAATCAAGGGAGGTGTGGCTCAAATAAGGGGATACAAACACTATTTTTTCCATAATTATACTTGATCAAGGAGATCAACCAACTTCACATGGAGTATTAGAAATAAAAATGGGGTTTTATTGGAGATCATCTATGATATCAAATAAGAGGTTGTGGGGTTCTTTCAGGATTTACTTTATTGTACAAATGTCTCCCCTTTGGGGGCTCAGGTTGATAGTCTTAAGTTCATCCCCAAACTTGTGATGACTCAACAAAATGAAAATTTTATGGTTCCATTCTCTCTAGATGAAACTATGGTGGTGGTATTCTCAATGGGTAAGGATAAAGCTACGGGGGTTGATGAGTTTTTAGTTGATTTTTTTAGAGCTTCTAGGATATTGTGGGTGAAGTAGTAAACATGGAAAATGAATATAGGTTGAAATAAAATGTGGTGCCAGATATCAACTTCACCTTCATCTCTATGGTGCATAAGGGAGAGTCCTAATATTATTTTATTAATTTTATACCTATCTCCCTCTATGACACCATTTAAAAGATCCTTTCCAAGGCCATTTCCCTTCACCTCAAGCCAATTTTGGATTATCTCATCTCAAAAGAATAAGGAGGGTTCATGTTAGGTAGAATGATCTAAGAAGGTATAATCATCACCCATGAAATTGTTCATTCTCTCTTAAGTAATCATAACACTGGAATGATTCTAAAACTAGACATATGTAAAGTTTATGATTGAGTGAATTGAAGGTTCTTCATTAAACTTTTGGTCAATTTTGGGTTTGACATCAGTTAATGCAATTAGGTTCTTAGCTATATAATTAGCCCAAGGTTTTTAGTTTTAGTGAATAGGGAAACTTTGAGTTTATTTAAATCCTATAAGGTTTTATGCCAAAAGGACCCTTTATCCCTATTCATGTTCATTCTTATGACTAAATCCCTAGGTAGGTTGATATCAAGAGATTTAAATTAAGGGAGAGTGTTTGGTCTCAAATCTAAGATTGGGTTGGACATTTTTACTCATCATAATTTGATCTTGATATAGTCCTTTTTGGTACTACCTCAATTCAAGAAGCTCACTCCTTTATAAAAAATTACTTGATTAGAAGGCAAATTCTAGATAAATGATCAATGAAATAGAGTATGATGTATTTTTTTTTATGAATGTTGAGGTTCACACCCAAAGGATGATTGCACACATCCTCAATTTTAAAATTGGCTCATGTCTTAAAAATTACATAGGTGTTCCCTTATTTGGGGGAAGGGAAAGTAGGCCTTTCAAACTCTCTGATCAAATATTTTTGAGCTAGGATGGAATCTTGTAAAGGTAGGTGGTTATATTTGGTTGGAAGAATTGTGTTCATCAAATCAATTCTTTTCACCCTTCCAATCTACATCATGTCAGTCATGACACCCCCAACCTTTGTGATCAAGGAGATTAATTGAATCATTAAGGACTTTCTTTGGCAAGGTTGTGGTGAAAAAAAATCCATTGCTTAAGTGGGACAAGATTTCTGCTCCGATGCTAGTGGCAGGACTAGGATAAGAATATGTCTTCCCAAAATCTTGTTGTTTGGGATAATTTGGTATAGGTCATGATCTCTAAACCTCAGGCTCTTTGGAATAAGATGCTATAGTTTAAATAATTTGTGGAAATGAGTACACCAACATCTTATCAATGCATAACCTTCCCAAAGGTTCACATTTATGGAATTTCATCCTCAAATGTCATCACATCATCAAAGACCACATGCCATGGATTGCCAATAATGAGCGTAAGACATATTTTTGGGAGTAATCTTGGAATGGGAATAAGCCACTATATGAGGTACAAGGATTTGAAGATATAAGGGTGTTTGAAACCACCACTTTGGGAAATAAGATGTGTAAATATATAGAACCTGGTCCCTATGATTGTTTGATTAAATGGAAGTCGAAGGACATGAAAGGAATCCCACTCCCAAACTCTAAAAAATCAATGTTGGAAGGTATTTAGACAAAAAGGAAAGTCTTTATAAATTTTAAAGATGATTCCATTTAGTGGATTGGGGAAAAGTCTAGGATCTACTCTATGAAATTGGGGTACCAAATGACTGAGTGTGAGGACACAATTTGTTGGGGATCAACCAAAAACACTTGTGAAAGCAATAAACACAAAAATAAATCAGATAGACAAGTAATTAGAATGAGATAATAGCAAGAACAAGAGATACAAGAAACCACCCTGAAAACTTGTATTAACAAACTCTTTACGAAAGGAATACAACCGAAGAAAACTTGTTTGTTCCACACCTCTCCTAGATGTATAGATCTCTCAATAGATCTCTATTCCTCAAGAGCTCTCTCTCTCTCAAGAACAATCAACTCCAACAAGCTTGGATTGATTCAATTCTGTACTATTCTTCACATACAATGAATTACTACAATAATCCACAAATAACTACAATAAGCTAGGAAGATCTAATTCTACATATAGAATTGGGAGACTTGAGCATGCACTTCCAACAAATAGTTAAGCCACTTGAACAAGGGCTCTAAAAATAGTATTGCTAATAATAGAGATGCGAGCTTGAGACTACAACTCAAACTCATCATGCAAACACTCACTTCTGTCCTCAGAAATAGCTTTCTGGACGCACAGGTAACCGACGTCAGTTCCTACTGCTTGCGTGTGACCACCATCAGCCGACCCTCTACCGACGTCAGTGCCTCTGCAACTGCTCCTGACCGACGTCAGTCGCTCCTGACTGATGCCGATGTCTGTGTAGACCCAAAACTGATAATGTATGCTCCTTAATGAAGATTTTAGCTCCACACCCTAACAATCTCCCACTTGGAGATAAACAGCTGCACCAATACCTGTACAGCAACATCTTCTAGCTCCTCCATCTTTAACTCAATCATGAAGACCAACAAAAGTTGAATGAAGATTCAACTTCTCCTTTGTAACTAGCTTGGTTAACATATCAGCAGGATTCCTATCTGTATGGATCTTCTTTAGCTTCAACTCACCATCTTCCAATACCTGTCATATGAAGTGATACCTTAGCTGTATGTGCTTTGTTCTTGAATGAAAGGCTGAATTCTTAGCCAAATGGATTGCACTCTGACTATCACTATACAATCTGCAACTCTCATGCTCCCTACCAAGCTCATCCATGAATCGTGTCATCCATATCATCTCTTTGCTAGCCTCTGTGGCTGCAATATACTTTGCTTCTGTAGTTGACAAGGCAACAACCTTCTGCAACTTAGATATCCAGCTAACTGCCGTTCCACCTACAGTGAAAACATAACCTATAGTGCTCCTCCTGCCATCCAAATCACCTGCCATATCTGAATCTACATAACCATGTAGAGAAGTATCTGAACCTCCATAGCACAAGTGCTTACTGCTGGTTCCTCTCAGATATCTAAGGATCCACTGAACTGCTTTCCAATGTTCCTTACCTGGATTGGCCATATACTTACTTACCACTCCCACTGCTTGGGCAATATCTGGTCTAGTACACACCATTGCATATATCAAAATCCCTACTGCGGAAGAATATGGAACCTTACTCATGTACTCTACCTCATCATATGAATTAGGACATTATTCTTTACTCAACTTAAAATGTCTAGCCAAAGGTGTGCTTACCGGTTTAGCATCTTGCATATTGAACCATTTCAACACCTTGTCCACATAGTCTTCTTGAGACAATATCAACCTGTGATTTTTCCTGTCTCTCTTAATGCTCATGCCAAGGATTTTCTTTTCTGCTCCAAAATCCTTCATAGCAAACATTTGAGCTAATTTCACTTTAAGCTCAGAGATATCCTGCATGTGAGATCCTGTAACCAACATATCATCTACATACAACAATAGAATAATATATCTACCATTATCAAATCTCTTGAAATACACGTAATGGTCGGATTGACACCTACTGTAGCCATGCTCAGTCATAAACCTGTCAAATTTTAAGTACCATTGCCTAAGAGCTTGCTTGAGGCCATACAAGCTTTTCTTCAATCTGCACACAAAATTCTCCTTACCCTTGACCTCAAATCCTTCTGGCTGTTTCATATAAATTTCCTCATCCAAATCTCCATGAAGAAATGATGTCTTAACATCTAGCTGCTCAAGATGCAAATCCTCAAAAGCAACCAAAGACAATACAACCCTTATAAAAGTCATTTTAACAACAGGAGAAAAAATCTCACCAAAGTCAATACCTAGCTTTTGTGCAAATCCTTTTACCACCAATTTGGCCTTATATCTTATCTATCCATTCTCACCTTCTTTCAACCTGTAGGTCCATCTGTTCTTGAGTGTTCTCTTACCAGCTGGCAACTCAACCAAATCCCATGTTTGGTTCTCTCTTAAGGACTCCAACTCCTCAACCATGCCACGCTCCCACTGACTCTTGGACTCCACTTGTATTGCTTCTTCAAAACTCTCTGGTTCTCCACCATCAATTAGCAATAGATAAAATAAAGAAGGAGAATATCTAATTGGAGGCTTACTCACCCTTTCTGACCTCTTGATGGGTGTCTGAGACTCATTCACAACACGCTGTCCACCCAAATTCTCTGACAGTGACCGACCTCAGTCACCTCCAGACCTGTTACTGGCCGACATCGATTCTACTTGACTGACCTCAGTGCCTGTCCTACCGACGTCGGTCTCTGTACGGCCGATGCCAGTTTCTGTACTGCTGATGCTAGTTCCTAACCTACCAACATCGATCTCTGTGTTTTCCTGCAAGTGATTATTTCTTTTTTCCATGAGCTCATCTTGGACTTTCACCTCGTCCAATTCACCATTGCTCTGCTCAGATTGATTCAGCTTCCTTAGCTGATCACAATACATCACTCTTTCATTGAAAACAACGTCACAGCTCCTGATTACCTTATTAGTTTCTAGATTCCACAATCTGTAACTGAAATCATCTGAGCCATAGCCAATAAATGTGCACCTCATAGACTTAGCATCAAGCTTCTTTCTATTTTATTTATCTATGTGCACAAAGGCTTCACAACCAAAAACTTTGAGATATGAGAGATCAACCTTTTTACCTGTCCATGCCTCTTCTAGAATACCACCATCCAGAGCTATAGAGGGTCCTCTGTTAATCAGGTATACTGCAGTGTCAACAGCTTGTGCCCAAAACTATAAGGGCAAACTGGCATGCAATCTCATACATCTTGCACGCTCCATTATTGTCCTATTCATCCTTTCAGCAATACCATTCTACTGAGGTGTCCTTGGAACCATCCTTTGCCTACGAATTCCATGCATATAATAATAATCCTTGAACTTATGACTGCAGAACTCACCACCGTTGTCAGATCTCAGGCACTTTAATCTTTTACCTGTTTCATTCTCAACCATAGCTTTCCAAATCTTAAAAGTCACAAATACATTAGATTTTCTTCTAATACAATAGATCCATACCTTCCTTGTAGCATCATCTATGAAAGATACATAGTACTTTGATCCTCCAATGGAAGCAACCTGAGCCGGTCCCCACACATCTGTGTGAACAAGCTACAACTTATGCCTCTTCTTAATAGACCTAGTCTTGAGAAAACTAACCCTTTTCTATTTTCCAAATACACAGTGCTCACAAAACTCTAGATCTATGCCTTTTAAATATGAAAGCATACCTTTGGACTTAAGAATTGACATCCCCTTCTCACTCATGTGGCCAAGCCTTGAGTGCCACAATTTAGCATCCACATCTGAAGTAGATAATACAGAAGGAGATTTGTTAGTAACACAATTACACAAATAGAGAGTACCTTCTCTCTTACCTCTGACCATAGCAAGTGCACCCTTGGTCACCTTCCAAGATTCTACTGTGAGAGTTACTGTACAACCCTCATCCCCTAACTTTCCTACAGAAATCAAATTTCTCTTCAAGCTAGGAACATGCATCACATCTCTCAACACCCATGTGTTGCTATTCTGCATCTTTAGCTGCACTTTACCTTTGCCAATTATTTTACAGGGCTCATCATCCCCTAGATACACTATTCCAAAATCTCCATGGATATAGTCACTAAAATATTCCCTGTTAGGGGTAGCATGAAAAGATGCACTAGAATCTAATACCCAAGATTCTATATTATTATGCAGAGAGAAAATTAAAGCATCTTGTGCAATACCTGCAACCTTGGCTTCTTCCTTTCCTTCGTGCTGATTGTCCTCCTTAGGCTTTGACCAATAATCTCTGCTTATGTGCCCCATCTTTCCACAATTCTAGCATTGTGGCCTTCTACCATTTCTGGATTTAAATCTACCTTTCCCCTTAGATTTGGATCTTGATCTGCCTTTCTTGCTCTTCTCTTTCTGCCTCCCCCTACTCTCAAAACTTAAAGCATTCCCAGATGTCTCTTCTGTGCTTTTCCTGCATATTTACTCATTCAAGATAACACTAACAACATCCTCTACTTTAAAAATATTTGATGCAGATGCAATATTACTTACTGCCATTACTAAGCCATGCCAGCTTTCAGGCAAAGAACATAATATTAAAAGAGCTTTTATTTCATCATCAAACACTATATTCACTGAACTTAATTGATTCACAATTCCATTAAAATCATTCAGATGAGTAGAAACAGATCCACCTTCATTCATATGCAAATTAAATAACTGCTTCATAAGATATACCTTATTAGAAGCTGAGGGTTTTTCATACAAATTTGATAACGTAGTCATCAACTCTACCGTAGACTTTGCCTGTGATAAATTAGATATCATAGTGGATGCTAGACTCAGTCTTATAGACCCCAGAGCCTTTCTGTCAAGAACTTCCCATTCTTCATCCTCCATGTCTTTGGGCTTCTTTGCAACCCCACCTAATGGTAAGTAGAGATCTTTATGATACAGATAATCCTCTATCTGCATTCTCCAGTGTTGGTAATTTTTGCCATTGAACTTTTCCATTCTCAATTTACTTTCATCTGCCATTGCTTCTCCCACTCAAACAAAAATCCCTACAAAAACCCCTGTGAGAACCTGTAATCAATACACACTACATAGATCTGAACCACCTGTTAGTGAACCTGAGCTCTGATACCACTTGTTGGATATCAAGCTCTGAACCTACAACCTGGCTCTGATACCACTTGTTGGGGATCAACCAACAATAGATTACACTTGTGAAAGCAATAAACGTGAAAATAAATCAGATAAAAAAGTAATTAGAATGAGATACTAGCAAGAACAAGAGATACAAGAAACCACCCTGAAAACTTGTATTAACAAACTCTTTCCAAAAGGAATACAACCGAAAAAAACTTGTTTCTTCCACACCTCTCCTAGATGTATAGATCTCTCAATAGATCTCTATTCCTCAAGAGCTCTCTCTCTCAAGAACAATCAACTCCAACAAGCTTGGATTGATTCAATTCTATACTGTTCTTCACATACAATGAATTACTACAATAATCCACAAATAACTACAATAAGCTAGGAAGATCTAATTCTACATATAGAATTGGGAGACTTGAGCATGCACTTCCAACAATTAGTTAAGCCACTTGAACAAGGGCTCTAAAAATAGTAATGCTAATAATAGAGACGCGAGCTTGAGACTACAACTCAAACTCATCATGCAAACACTCGCTTCTGTCCTCAGAAATAGCTTTCTGGACGCATAGGTAACCGACGTCGGTTCCTGCTGCTTGCGTGTGACCGCCATCGACTGACCCTCTACTGACGTTGGTGCCTCTGCAACTGCTCCTAACCGACGTCGGTCGCTCCTGACCAACGCCGGTGTTTGTGTAGACTCGAAACTAATAATGTATGCTCCTTAATGAAGCTTTTAGCTCCACACCCTAACACAATTTTGGCTTGGGCCAAGGCTACTTGTTGGAATAGTATTAGTTTAACCAAGATAGGTGTTTTTTTATTGGATACCCAAATCAGAATCCTCACCATGAATCAACTATATAAACTTGGTATTAAGGGCACTTATCAGTGTTGTCTATTTTTTTCTAATTCAAAGAATGTTAATCACCTTCTTTTTCACTGTCTATTTATAGTTCTTTGTTAGAATTAGTTGTGTAAAGTTGGGATTACATTAGGCCTAGCTGATCTCCCTTAGGATTGATTTTTATTCTTGGTTAGATGGGCTAGCTAGTGCCTCCTATAATTTATGGGTGGAATGATCTGTTATTTATATTTAGATACTCTAGAAAGAGAGAAATCAAAGAATTTTTGAAGATAAAGCTAGTCAGTTAGAGGATGTGATACACAAAGCTAAGGTTTTTATGTCTAAAGTAGGTTTTACCTTTGACATAAGATATAATGAGATGCTCTCTATTTTGGATAGGCATACCCTTGATTTATATACATTGTTAAAATCCCCCCTTTAATGGGTCTCACATTTATGATAAAAGGGCTCTAAGGAATGCAAATTTTGTCTGGATTCCTCCTCCCTTGGGCTTCTCAAAGCTCAATTTTGATGGGGATTCAAGGGGAGATCTAGGAGCCTCTAGGGCATGGTGTTTCATTAGGAACTATGCAAGTTATATCATTCATGTTTCCTCTCTTAAATTGGTTGATGAAACCAATAATTAGGTGGAGGCTGAAGCCCTTGCCTTGGTGGTGAGTATTTTCTAATGTAGTATTGATAATATCATCTTTAAAGGTGATTTTATGGTAATGATATAAGATCTACGGAAGAATAAGGTAGGTTCTTGGTATATCAAGAACATCCTTGACCATACCTAGGAAACTCTAACTTATTTTCCTTCTTAGGAAGCCTCTCATTGCTATAGATAAATAAATGTAGTTGTAGACATCTTGGCCAACTAAGGAGTCTCACAAACTGAGGAAATCAAAATGGAAAATTTATGGGAGGCTCAGCCAAATATCCCCACATCCTTCCTATAATTTTGGGTGGATTTTCTATCATCTTATAAGGATGAGGTCATTTGGAAGCCATTGAGATTATATCATTTTGGGATACCTTTCTCTTGAGTTGGGACTTGTCACATGCATTACATTTACGGGCTATTATTCCTTAGATTTTTTTATAGATTATGGCATGCATCTCTTTTATTGTTGGCTCTACACTATTTTAGTGTGAAATTGGAAATAAAAGTATTTAATGGAGCATTCCATGAAATTATCCATGAGTGAATGTTTGATCAATGTAGGTATTGAAATGCATGACATGGATTTCAAAGGCAGTGTCAGTGATACCATGGTTAATTTTTTTTCATCTAGTCTAGATTGATGATGGATCCAATCAAGGATATCACTAGATTTGTGTTTTAGAGACCCCATACTACATCAAGGTAAACTCTGATATCACTTCCCTCTTCATTATGAACTTTCTCTTAGCAAGGGAAGATGATGTTTTAGTTAATTAGGTTGTGGAACATTTGATAAAGACTCGGTATATAATTGGTTAAAGTGAGCCATTGATAAATTTTTTGTTAATATATTGACATATCTACCTCTCTCCAATGTTCAAAACTTTGGGTTGGTTCCATCCCCTACACTAAGTGGCAAGACCTTTATTTGACTGGAGGTGGATGCACTACGTTCCCTCTTTTTTCTCTTTAAACTATATTGGGATTATGGAGTTCACCCAATGTCTTAGCATTGATTTGACTCTTGCACATGGTGTATGGGGTGGCCAATTAATGCCACCCCCTATTAGATTTTTTGAGGCTAGTTTGGGTGATGGTTTGAGTAGTGAGGCCCCTCTTAGGTGGGTTGTTATAGCCGCTATAAAGGCTTGTGTTGATTCTATTATGTGGATGATAACCTTGGGTGTAAATTGGATTACATATGGGAGGGATGATGCTATGGAATATGGTGTGGAATTTGTTGGTGCCCTCATTATGATGAATGATATAATGAATCCTCCACTAGTTTAGGAGTAAAATGTGGGGGTGGTCCCCTAATATCTTCTTATATGTTTAGATCTTGGTGAAATTGATACTAGTTTGTTGCTTTTTGGTCTTTGTTTGCTATTACATATAAAGGTTTTGGGTTTTGTTTCTTCTATAGATGACTATAGAAGTTGGATCTTAGCTTGTTTAACCATATGTTTTTATTGTATATTTTTTTGCATCATTCCCTTATAGATGTTCATCTAAGGCAAATGAATTATATTTTATACCACTCTTTGTTATAGGTGAAGAACCCCTAAAACCCTCAATTATCTATCAAAAAAATTAGGCATCATTGAAACATCCCTAATTGTTTACAAAAACTTGTTAGACCTTTTCCAATAGTCTAGGGACATGACTAAACCAAGTCGAACATGATCATAATGTGGACTTATCCCCCATGCTTCAACAATAACATTTTAAGTTTTAAACAATCTATTTTCCCCCTCCTATGCTTTTAAATATGTTGTTTAGAAAAAATATTTAATTGTTTTCCTATATAAGCACATCAAGGCTTCTCTAAACACATCTAAAAATTATTTGGAAACTCTACTGCACACTAAGTAAAATAACACTATTTCTTAAAATTTCAATTCTACTACATTCTACTAGTCATATGATAAGTATAAATATCTTTTATTATAGGTTAAGGGCATCCATTATCAAGCATTTTAATTTTATATATATATATATATATATATATATATTCAATTACATGATTATGGATAGTAGATTCACCCTAAAATGGAGAAATACATCATCTTAAGACCCATTTGGGATATATATGAAGCACTTAGATTACACAAAATTATTATGGATAGCTCATATATTCCCCTTACCCTATTTCACCCTTTTAGATTTTTATATCTATTTAGTTTATTATGCAAGAGCTAGGTTTTATGTTTTATAAGTCTTTTGTGTGGTAAACTAAGACACATGATTAATTAGTAAACCCTTATAGACAATCATGTGGACCTAAATCAAAAAATTAAGTACATATCCAGCTAAGATACAACCATACTCAATAGACAAGGTTACAATGTTACCCTATCCTCCTATGGACTAATCTTAGCATAGTTTGAATCCTTATTTTAAGGAGTGACATAGTTTTTAGGTCTTTTAAACCAATTTGTAGTGACCTAAATAGTCAACATAATATTTATTTTAGGGAGGTTTGTATATCTATAGGCATATTTTCTATTTTTAGCTAATCTCTAATTCTATAATTTTTGTATTTTACTATATATTCATGTATATCAATTTCAATAGTCTAGACCTATTATTTTGATTCATTTAATTTAATGAAGATTTTTTCTTTGTTTACCGACTATTTTTAAGAAAATTATTTTTATTTATTTGAATTTTGTCCTAGGATTTCATTCAAAGTTATGTAAATTCTTGACACTAAAAGACAATAACCTTTTACCTTGGATAAAAATATGACACATAATTATTCAGTCTTCTTTGATTTTAGATTTAATCTGACATTGAAGAGATTGTCTCTTCACCTTAGATAAATCTAACACTACATATCTTTATTTTAAACTTGAGTTTAAATTTATTGATATCTACACAGAAATATATTTTTCTTTTATTTTATTTTATATTTACTTGTGATTGTTTTTAAAAATTGTGTTTTGACAATTTTAAAACTACCTAGTGGTTGTTGTGAAGGAATATGCAATGATCTATTTTGTAAACATGTCATGGTGTGAGGGGTTTACCCCAATAATCATAGCCATTTTACAACTCTAAACATGAACTTTAGTTTCCAAGTCCCTCATGGTATATCAAAATATCCTAGGATACCTTGTATATACCATATGAAGCCTCTTTTAACTATTTGATTTATGGCTCATGTAAGAGGATCATATCACTCAAGGAAGTTACTCTCATTGTAACCTCATAAATGGGGTTAGTGGGATACATATATGGTTTTACCTATATATTTAGTGCTATAAAACATTGGTAAAATAATAATAAATGAATGAAAAAGTAAATTTGATATCCCACATAGTCATTCAAACCCTTTCATATATCACCCTTTATATCTTGATTAATTATTGTATTGTATTCCTTTTCATAATCTCTTTTGTACATGCAATATTACTTGATAGCACAAAGCATTTTAATTTTTTATTTTTATATTACTTAAATTTATTTTATATATAATGGCTAGACAATTTTATTTGTTTTATATTCATGATTTATTTTTTACTTATGATAATGAATGGACAAATCATAGTAAGCAAAAAATTATGGAAGAAGCATATATGGTTGATTATGATTTTTTTGATGTAATAATGAATATAAAATTTGAATTTTATGAAAATTTAAAACAAGTGTCCATAAAAACATATTCACCTCTACATTAATCTTCAAATTGACCTTCATCTTTGACTAACAATCTAAAGAAAATAGAGCAATTTAAGTCTCAAATAAAATAACAATTTGGGGGTAAAGCTATCAAATCAAAATCAAATTATTTAAAAAAAATTATTTTATAAAAATGGCATTTCAAATCAAGAATCAATTCTAACATTACTCCTTTAAAAAAAGTGGATATTGAGCCTGCATGTCATAGCCTTTCCCCCGTATTAACCAATGAGGATGAACTTCCTTCCTCTTCCCTTAGCACATCACAATATCTAATTAAAATCCATGAAATTCCTTCTAACAAATATTATGATGTTGTCTCTACATCCACCTCATGCCTATATTCACATGATATTACTCTTTCTCCACAATGTCATAATATTAGCATATATTTTATAGATTATGATAATGAATCTCTTGCTAGTACTAAATAGTTAAATGTTATCAATCATCAAGAAGTAGGTAAACTCATATTTAATAAATGAATCTCTTAATATAAAGGAAGATACTATACCTCCCACAACTCTTTTTGTTTGTGTTTATGTGCTTAAAAAACCCTTCAAATATCAAATCATCACTATGATAAATTTGATAGAATATTTATAAAATACAAATTGATATTTTATTTCAAAGATCATATCACTTGATAATAATATAAAATATAAAAATAATCTAGAGCAAACTAATGTCAATAATGTATTTTCATATAGTTATCATGTGCCTCATACACAACATATATCTTCAATTAATGCTTCAAAAAGTATACAAAAGGCTAATAAGAGTCTAAGTGAACTAATATAATTGATTAACAACAATTTTACTACACTACCTTTTATTTTTCCTATAAGAAGATCAAAATACTATTGTGAAAATCATAGATTACATGGGCATTATGTAAAAATAGTTGCTTGGATTTGAAGAACAAAATACAAAGTATCATTTATATTAGCTATCATATAATAGATAAATATCTTAAACAACTAAGTTATATTTCATCTCCTAAAAACTAAGTGCCAAGAGAAAAAAAAAAAAAGAGAAAATATGGATATGAAAGGAAAATTTAGAATAATAAAAGATTAAAAATTCAAAATTAAAGAAAACATGATTTCCATAAAAACAAGATGAAATATTGACAAAATAACAATACCAGAATAAAAATTTCAAGAACAAACTCAAGATAAGCAAGAAAAAATAATTTTGAACAAGTTTCCCATGAAGGCATGTCTAAAGCATCCATATAATGTTCAATGATAAAAACATGTTTGCTAAAGAATCAAGCATTATATATACTTCATGCATAAAATAAAAAGATCAAGTCAAAACACAAATTACTTCTCTTCCTAATGTTAAATCTATAACACAAAATTAGTATGTATTGTAACATGACATACAAGATCGTAACAATGTTAAAAATCTTCAAAATCAACACAATTTTAAAAAATGAACTCTAATTTATGGTGTACTTATATTTTCATAAAAAAATACAAAATATAATCAAAATGACATGTCCCAATTTCAAGCACAACCTATGAAGTTAATTCTCCCCTATGATAATGATTACATCGATGATTATGATCCTAATAATATAGAAGATTGGTATGATTCCAATGATAAAAGACCTACACATAAGCATCCCATTGATGCTAAACTTATCTTATAGTAACTTATCTCCCTTTATCTAGATGTTTTTTCGTTCATTTTATTTGGTAATTCTTCTATTCTTTATCCACACATTATTCTAACCTTGGCTTTATTTTTCACTTTGGTCAATTTCCCTCTTGATTTTCAACTCAATTTAAATAATCCAAATCAATTGTCTTAAAAATGCTTTCAATACTCCACTTGATTACCATGGCATGTATACCATAGCATGGCTTTCATTACATTTTCAAATACATAAATAAATCCTTCTCCCCATTAAGGAGCATGCACCTTTTAATCTATCTGTTGTTTCTAAAATCAGCTTAGCTCATTTTTGGAACAACCCCCTGTGAAATTTGTCCATTTCGCCCTTTGTCTCTCTAAGTCCATCTTCAAGACGAGTTTTTCTCATTCTCATCTTGGCCCAACTGTACCATTCAAAATTAGTAACATCTTTTCATTATATTTTCCCAAAAACATGAAGGTTTTTACGGTCTCGATACGACCAAGGGACCAAAATTTGGGTTTTTTAGAGTCAGTGTTTTTCTTCCACTTTCATGCAAGGGTGGAAAATTTCACCGCCAGTGCATTTTTTACTTTGACATGTAGGAGCGGAAAATTTTTCCTCCCTTGCATGTCCCTTCTAATTCCTAGTGCAAGGGTGGTGATTTTTACCACCCCTGCATTGCCTCATTTTTTGCACACAACATTTATTATTGTGGGTGCCAGGTTGTTGGGGTCAATTTTCACCCCATTTAATCTGGTTTTAAATTCATTTTGCTTCAATCCTCCTCTCCTCCTCCTACCCTCTACCTCTAGATGATCCAGCAAATGGGTCAAAGTGCATTTTGGCATATTTGAGCTCGTGGCACGTGTGGTTTTCTAGGTAAGATGTGTATTTGGAGTTTTTCCCTTTCCTCTCTTTTAGCTTGTTTTTCAATTATTTTTGTTGGGGTTTGTTTTTTCCCCCTTCCTCGTAGGCCTTCCAAGCTTCCTCTTCATGCTGGGGTGGTGATTTTTGCTTCCCTCCCTTGACCATAGATTTCTTGTTCTAACCTGCATGGGTGGCAAAATTTGCCACTCGTGCTACCTTTTTCTCCTTTAATGTTTCCCGTTGACCTACATGGGTGGTGAAATTTGCCACTGATGTATGCTGAACATGTAAGGGTGGTGAATTTTTCCACCCCTGCACTTCCCTAGCAATTCTTCATTCATGAGTGGTGAAATTCACTACTCGTGCCATTTCCTTCTCCCTCTTGCATGCGAAGGCAGCAAAATTTGTAGCCCATGCATGTAGTTCATTCCACATGCTTGGGTGGAAAATTTTGCCGCCCTTGCAATTTTCCTCCAAATTTCTCCAACTCTGGAGAGATCTTAATCTTTTTTCATTTTTTCCACCTCCTCTCTTTTTTTCCCTTATTTTTGACCCAGTTTCCAACCTAGCCCTGTTAAGTGCCCTTCCTTGGTCATGATCACCCAATGTGTGAATTCCCCAATTTGCCCACTATTCCCTAATTACATGATCATGATTACAGTTCCCCCTAAAGATTCTTGTTCATTGGCACCTACTCAATCAAGACCATTTTCAATGACTGAGGCTTCTTTGAAAAAGTCAAAAGCCATAAAATACTAGTACCAAAGAATTTTTCCAATCACCTCGATCACTTCTAATGTCGATGACATTAGAGATACAAAGATTGGCCACATGGATATGGTTGAGTTCATGACAAGAACCAAGGCAATGAACCCAAGCTCCAAAATAAAAAGGATAATCAAGAACAACATTCATCTGGTTGCCACTTTCCCAGTAGCGACACATCATACGGAGTTCATCCTCCAGTGCGCCCAATTTTACAACAAAGAGACCAGATCAGTCTCTGATGCCAGTGATAATGTGATAAGTTAGCTGGACCCTGAATTCATTGATAAAGTCTTCATGTGCCCTCCAACTACTGAAATACTAAGAATTAACTTCATAAAAGCACATAAAGAGTATGACAAGGACCCCAAAAGGGAAAAGAAGGTGACGAATCACAGATGGCTTAAGGCCCCCAGAACCAACTTGTCCAGGTGGCCATAGAATTTCTTAAGGAGTGATTTCTTTGAAGAGGTTGGTGACTTGATTACTCTCCTCAACAAGGTACGAGGCCTACCATCTTCTTCACAATTTCATGAGTGGATGTACCCCTTCATCAAGATCATCCTCTAAGGGAAGTAGGTCATCTTTTAGGGTGAGCAGATTAGCAACACTCTTCACGAGCAACTAACCAAGGTATAACTACTTCAAAGTTCTATATAACTTCATACTTGGTGTACATAGCTACTTCAATGCAAACCTTCTCAGGTTTGAAAACTAAAAGAGATAGGAAGACCACCCCAGTCTACTCATATTACCCTTAGTTAACACTACAAAGATCAATCTGCCATTTTAGGAGGGTAAATGACACCTTCTTTGTAGTATTTTTGTGCCTCTTTGACCCTCAGCTCGAACAAAAAAGAATATCTCATGAAGCCTAGATGATTGTCAATGACTATGGCTATATGTTCATATAATTTCCCTCCTTCTGCTAGCTTTAGGTTGGCTTTTTCCAAGGCTATCCCCATATGCTCCCTAGACTTCCTTCTGACAAGCTAGTTCTAATGGAGTTGTGTAGACTAATGGTTGTCATACACACTAGGTAGATGGAACTGAAAAAGCTAGCTTTTAGGTTTCTAATTGAAATTGGTAGATACTCAATTTTGATAGTAGCCAAAGCAAAGGTCATGGAAACAAAGATGCAGCTAGTTACTATGAAACAATTCAAGAGAAGGGACAAGTTTGACTATAGGGGTGTCAAAGATATGATCAGAAGAAAGACTCAATTTCATGACCCTATGATCAAAGATATTTGGGTAGACCTAAAGACAGCTGAATAAATCAAGAGGATGGACTATAATAGGTTGACTTTGGAGCAAATCAAATATTTGGGGCTTACAAATATTCCCTCCAATTTGGTTGATGATAAGAATATAATCAACAAGTACCTAGCTGAGAAGGTTGCTGACTTTCCTCTTCCTCCTATCCAATGGTCCCAAAAAGAATTAACTTCTTTGAGGAAGAGATTTGAATCAATATTGGCTAACACCAATGATTGGTTAACAGCCAAAGGGATCACATTGAAAGAGTTCATTATAGGATCAGAGGCTAAATTCCAAGCAAAAATGAGGAATAAGGCAGAAAACAGGACCAAAAATAAAGGTGATGTTCCTTCCCCATCTAGGCCTCACAAGCCTAGAATCATCTTGTTTTCAAGAATTCAAAGGTTGTTGAAGAGCCAAAATCAACGGCTAAGGGAGTTGGAGAACAAAGCTCCCAAAAACAAGTAGCTCAGTAAATGGAGATAGATGACAGGTCCTCGGAACAACAAAGGACTGAGCCTCTACCTTCCCAGGAAGGGGCACAACCACTTACATATGTCTCTCCACCACCTCTATCTCCTATCAATGTTCCTTCTTTTGCAACCACCTCTCCTTCCAGATTCATATTTGGTGATCCTCAAGGTGCTTCTAGAGATACTCTTCACTCCTCTGGATCTATTCCTAGTCTGGCATCCCCTTCCTTCAATCTAAGAGAAAGTTTTTCCCTTGATCAATCAATAGCTGGTACGATTTCACCAGTTACTCCAACTGCAACCACTGTTACCACTAGCAGTGCAGAGGTTACCATAGTAACACCAGCTATAGGAACCATTACCACAATAGGTACTTCTTCTCTCCGTCCTTGGATGTCAGCTTTCATGACCAAAAGAAAGAAGCTAGCTATCTCTGTAGATGACTTCAATTTTGGCAAGTTAGTGTCGGTGAAAGCTAAGACCCCTAAGAGACCAAGGATCCTTTCAAAATTGGTTGAAGAAAAGGGACATAAATTTCTAGAAATAGCTAAACCACTGCAGGATGCAACCCTTGAGGGTTTTGACATGAGCAGCTATTCCATTTCTCATGTTGAACTTGGGAAAGTTACAAAGGTGTGAAAAGTGATCTACAGTCTACAATGGACATCATGATCAAAAAATTTGAGAGAGAAAAAAAGATGAAGGATTACTATAAAGCCAAGGTAGAGCAATTGACTACAATATTAAGGAAATTCACCCTTGCCCCTCAAGCGACAAACCCAGAGGCCTTTTCCATAGATGATATTGTCATTCAAAAGGCAGAGAAAACCTATATGAAAGGGAAAGTGCTAGAGGATTACATTGAAAAGATGCACACCTAGGAAATTTCCTTACTTACAGAGGTTGTCGAGAAGACGAACAAGATGAAGAAAGTGAGGACGGATCTAGAGGACCTTATCTCTCTTATCTCTCAGGACATTGACAATACAGAGAAATATATTGACAAGTGGAGGGAAATGAAAGATCTATAGAAAAGCACCTTGATTTCCATCAGTGTTATTTTCAACAAAGATTCCTATGTTGAGATTAAGGAATCACTGATATACATGATTTAAGTACTCAAAGAGTTGATTGAAGATCTTGAGTCTTCCAAAGATGCTAGCAAGAAAAGTGACACATGCTTATTAACTAGACTGGAAGAACTGCCTTGTGACCTCACCTCTAGGGATAGTCAATTTCTCTCAGCAGAAGAGATGATCTGAGGATTCAAGAGTATGATTCAGAGGGATTTCAAAGAAAAAGCATTCTCAATGACTTCTGTGGATAATGTTTTAGATACTCAGTTGACTCTAGTTAATCTAAGATCCAGGTTAACGAGTCATGCCAAAGTAATCATAGCATTGAAGGATGTTGTAATTAGGGCCAGGGTCATCTTCAAGAACACCATTGTGCCAGATAGTATAGGAATTCAGGCATCTATCGCTTTATATGATGCTCATCTGAAGAAGTCTAGCGGCAAGAGCTGAACCTTTTTCCCTTTCTCTCTTCTTCTCTCCTCATGCACTTTTGTCATGTAAAAGTGCATACAATTTTGTAATGTGTAATTACATGTAAAAAATCTAGAAAAATATCTCAAAAGTCAAAGATGACTCATCTTTGACCAAGATATTTTTATATTTTAATCTTTTTAATTTTGAAGGTTTCTCCCTATATATAGAGGGGACCTCTTTTGTAAATATATCTCTGATAAGTGAGAGAAAAAACTCTTCTAAAATTGAGACACTTCTTGAGACTTTGTGTTCAACTTGTAAATCATATTTTGTTGAATGAATGAGAAGCAGGTTTATTTTAGACTTTGTGTTGAAGTTATCTGCGTTATTTAGGAAATAGTTCTTATGTCCTCTTTCCTAATAATCTCTTATTTGTTTGATTTAATAAGCAAAGTGTGTGTGTTGATATTATCTGAAGATGTTTCTAAAAGATAAAAGAGAGACTTTGAGCTACTTTTATCTTTGTGATCTTTTTATCCTTTGTAGTTTTAGGTGAAGACTTTGTGCTTCGTTTCACTCTATGGTTACGCATATTTCGAATCAGTGAAGGAGACAACGGAAGACTTTGTGCTTACATAGGTTTCTTTGTTAACTTTTTTACCTACTTCAGGGGATTTTCTACTCTACGCTGGATACCATTCTTGAAAGAAGAGGAATGTTGTTGGCCAATGACCAAGATTTCTCTCTCTTGTTCCTTGGACATCACCTCTAAAAAAAGAGAGGTGGATGCTATTATACCACCCCAAGTATTATTTTCTACTTAATTATATATACATATAGCATATAAATATTCATAGGGAACCTCCCCTTGATGAGAGGAGAGATTTACCTCGTCTAGATCTGGTAAACCCACACTTTTTGTGGCATAAATCTCCTTGTGCTGTGGTTGTTATACCCATTTTGTCATTAGTTAGTTGATGACAAAATATTCACCCAACAATTTTTGGTGACTCTGTTGGGGAAGAGCGCACAGTTTGAAGTCTCAAACTTCAAATTGAAGTAAATGCTACTCTTTTCCATTTTTTTTCTACAATCTGGCAACTCCACGTTATACCAAAGGCTAGAAATCCCAAGGTGTTGTTGACCTTGCTTTTGAGTTGGTGCAGTAGAGTAATTTCGAGTTGTTTCCTCCACAACCTCACCTTAGATGAACTAGGAGCCTTCCTCCTAGCCCTACCAGACCACCAACATAAAGTGGACCTTCTTTTTCTATTGCTAGTTGAGCTTTACCTATCCAAGCTCCACCTGGATTAGTGATCCCACCTTTGCATTATAAAATCATGGCTCAAGGTCCCTGGGGTAATTCTTTCAGTCCACTGAATTTGACTCCACCTCTACATGAGCTTCCACATAGTTCAAGGAAGAATTTCCCCAAATTCTTAAATTATGGGAAGGTTCATCCTGATGAACACATTACAGCTTTCAGCATAGCCTGCAGCATCATAGGTGTGGAATTCGAAGACGTAACGGTCAGGATGTTCATAGAGATACTACAAGGTGTTATTGTAGACTGGTTTTACCACCTGTAAACTAGATCAGTAACTAAACACCCTAAAAGACAAATTTGAAGCCATATTTAAGCCTGTAGAAGATGCACATGCCTTACTGGCCCAGCTCACTTAGATGAAGAAAGAGCCTCATAAGCCTATGAAGTATTTTATTGCCAGGTTCGATAAGCTAAGGCACAGGATTCCCATGGTCACCCAGCTGATGCCTCAAAACCTTAAATGCTTCTTCATCAATTCATAATTGCTTAAAGTAGGTTTCTTGTTGAGACAGGCTAGACACTTAGACCTTGCTGCTGCTCAGAACTTGGCTACTGAGGTAGAAGATGACCTTATCTTGGTAGGAAAGATAAAGAGAGACCCTAATAAAGGTAAATCCTCTTTATCTTCTGAGTCTTCACTTGCAGTCACCACTGACCTGATGGTACAAAAGCTAGCAAATGAAATGCTAACTCTCATAAAGCAAATGGCGCAAGGAATGTCATCTGCTCCTACATATAGAGATATGCCCAAGAAGACATTTCAAAATCAAGCATACCAAAACAATACTGCTAGGAATCAAGGACAGCAAAATCACCTTCCCCTGCCACAAAGGAACCTTGCCCTTGAAGTACCTCCAAATAACTTAGCAGTCAGATATCTAGAAGCTGAAGGAGATTCCTCATTTCAGCCTGAGTTAAATCTCAAAGATAATGCTAATCTCTTCACTAAGGAAGAAAAAGAATTAGCTGGTGACTCTAATATTAGTTTCCTAGATTACCAAGACAAAGCTGAAAGTCAAGGAGAAGGGTTGGATGAATCTTATTTTGTTTTCACCAGATCTTAAAGCCAATCAGCTCCACAAGCTAAAAAAAAAAAATAGAAGAAGGATCTCAGTCGGTGGTCTCCATCGCTAAACGAGGGACTCCATTGTCTCCTCAATCAAAAGATCAGGTAACTCAAAAAAAATTAAGTACCTCCAACTGCCCTATACCTTCCACCTCTGTTGCTCAGACCAGTGCCACACCTACTAAAGATCTAGATGATGGACTCTCTTCCTCTATTTCAAATTCTTTTCAATTATTTGATATAATTGATCATGCCAGGAAGACTAAGATCCAAATGACAGAGATAGAGTATTTGAGACCTAACCCTGAATAATTTGATAGGTTGATAGAATATGTGAAAAATAAGGTCATCCCTATAGGACAAGATTCTTCAAAGGTCATTCATGATCCCCTCAAGGATAAGTCCACCCAGAATAATCTTGTCGTGACTCCTCCAGTTGCTCTCAAGAAAATAGAACCTTTCTATGTTTCTCTGCTTATAAATGGTTATAAATTGAGTAATTGCATAATAGACTCTAGAGCCTCAGATAATGTCATGCCCGCTAAGGTGGCAGATTTCCTTGGTCTAACTTTGACCAAAACTTTTGGAAGGTGTTTTTCTATGGAGAACAAGCAAGTCCCACTCCTTGATCAGATAAAAGATGCCCAATTTGCTTTCACATCTTTTCCAAAAAAGAGGATAAAAATGATGGTTCTAGTGGCCGATGTTCCAGCCTCTTACAGTGTCTTACTTGGGCAGAATTTTTGTAAGGATGTTGGAGGTGAGCTGAGCATGGACTTGTCAGAGGCAAGGATCCCAATTCAAGGTGTTATGAAGAAATTGCTTCCTGAAAAAGAGGCAAAATATGTAGTCACCTGATCATCAGCACCAAAAGCTCAAATTTTATTTGAGTCTTCTAGCATGGGCAACTACTTCCTATCTATAGACAAAGTTCATGAGGCATCCAACAAAACTCCTACAAGTGACAACTTGGAAATGTGTTCAGCTGACACAGCAGGAGAATTAGCACACCAAAATGAATGCATGGAAGAATCTCTTCTCCCAAATGAAGAAATTTTCCAAGAAAAAGCAGTGTCTAATGAGGTATGGATCTTAGAATTTGATGGCAGTTGTCTTCTACCAGTTCAAGAGCTAGAGTTGTGTTGGTATCTCTTCAAGGAGATATTGTTATTTTATCCTACAAATTACAGTTTAACAACACCAACAACATAGCTGAGTGTGAATCACTGTTACTTGGATTACAGGCTGCCAGAGAAAAGGGTATTAAACTACTCCATGCTAAAGGGGATGCTGAATTGGTGGTTTACCAAGTAAGAAACCTTTATCAGACCAAGAATGAAAGATTGTGCCACTATCGCAATCTTGTCTAGGACCAAATTGAAAATTTTGATGCTTTCAACATCTCTGCCATTCCAAGAGAATTCAATGACTGGGCAGATGCATTGGCTATTTTTGCTACTCTCTTGGTTCTCCAACCAAATTTTAAAAGAGATAAGTACACTATTAAATTGGTCTTTTAACCAAGTGTACCTGATAATGCCAGCCATTGGCAAGTATTCAATAATGATGACCAAATCCTCACCTTCTTGGAGCAAAGGGACAGCTTCGAACAACTACACTTTGAAGGTAGTGAACTTTGAGAATGCGAAGCAACTTTTTTATCAAATGTGAACACAGGTGAGGATTTCCTACAGCTAAAGGGGAATAAGATTCTCAAAGGCCTAGTTTCTTTAGAGAAATTTTTTGATAACCATGACAAGTTTATTAAACAACAACGAATAGATTCAAACTCCTCCCAATATTTTGATCAAGTAAACTTGGGAACCAAGGGAGATCCTAAGATGGTAAACATCGAGAAATATTGTACTCTCGAGGAGAGATTCAAGCTTGCTAATCTACTCTACCAATATATAGATGTCTTGGCTTATTCCTATGATGACTTAAAATCACTTAGGCCTAATGACATTCACCATGACATTCCTCTTAAGGCAAATTTTGTGCCTTACAAGAAAAAGTCCAGGCAATATAATCCAAAGATCTTAGGTACTATTTTAGCTGAGATACAAAAAATGCTTGATGCCTGGATAATTTTCCCAATCCATCACTCCACATGGATTGCCAACATAGTGCCTGTCAGAAAGAAAAATGGTGAAATTCAAATCTATGTGGGTTTTAGAAATTTGAATCAGTTATCTTTAAAAGATAACTACCCCCTCCCTATCATGGATCAAGTTCTAAAAATGGTAACAGGTTCAAATATGTTATCAATGCTAGACGGTTTCTCAGGGTACAATCAGGTTGAAGTTGAAAAAGTAGATCAGCATAAGACTGCTTTCACCACACCTTGGGGCACCTTCGCCTACCGAAGAATGCCTTTTGGTCTGATAAATGCAGGTGCCACATTTCAAAGAGCAATGGACCTCAATTTCAAGGATGAGATGGGTAAATTCATTGTAGTATACCTGAATGATTTGACATTATTTTCAAAGCACTATTCTGACCATATCCACCATTTATAAAGAATACTAGAACACTGCCATCAGAATGGTATTTCTCTAAATCCAAAGAAATCTGTCTTTGGGGTGACTGAAGGGAAACTTCTCAGACACATTGTGTCCTGAGAAGGTATTAAAATTGACTCAAAAAGAGTCAAATCCATCCAAGAACTTACTCTACCTACCAGTAAATCTGTGGTTCACTCTTTCTTTGAAAAGGTGAATTTTCTTCAAAGGTTCATCCCCGAGTTCGTTGAGAAGACTTGCCACATCATCAATATGATGAAAGACAATGCTACCTTTAGGTGGACCATAAAGGGCAAATCAGCCTTTAGAGACATCAAAGAAGCAATCGCTCATGCACTAATCTTAGTTTGTCCAGACTACACCAAGAGCTTTAAAATATATAGTTATGTTTCAAAACATACACTCTCAGCTATTTTAGTTTAGCAGAATCAAGAAGGCATAGAATATCTTATTTTCTTCATGAGTTATCCACTCAAGGCTCATGAGCTGAAATATTCCAACATGGAAAAGCATGCATATGCAGTGGTTAAAGTGGTCAAGCATTTTAGATTCTATATCTTGAACTCGCACACTGAAGTTCTCATTCCTGATACAATAGTGAAGTCTATTTTGACTCAATAGAAGTTTGGTACAAAGAGGGGTAATTGGATCACCAAGATTTAGGAGTTTGATCTAGACATCAAACCTACCAAACTCATGTAGGGAAAGAGTCTTTGTCAGTTGATTACCAACAACATTCCCAATGAAGCAGAGGATGAGGAAATAGAGATCGAAGGCGTACCCACAATCCTCGTTGTTGCCACTATTGATTAGTGGTATTCCAACATCGCCTATTTTCTGACTTACAATGAGTGTCTTGCTCATCTCTCCTATAAGAAAAAATGGAATGTTAAACCAAAACCTGTTAGCTATGTTTTGTGGGATAATGGTCTATATAAAAATAACCTAGATGGGGCATTTCTTCATTGTGTCGATAAGGTACACAAGATAAACTCTTGGAGTCTTTCCATGATTTGGCCTGTGGAGGGCATTTTTTTACACCAGTGACAACACATAAGATTTTTTGAGTAAGGTACTATTGGCCTACGCTATTTCAAGATGCCTATAAATGGGTGCATAGGTGTGAACTATGTCAACAGTTCATCGAAAAGCCTAAACTGGCTGCCTTACCTCTCAAGCCAGTAATAATCAAAGAACCTTTCCAATAATGGGGTATTGACTTCATTGGCACAATTAATCCATCTTTGAGTGCTAGACATGATTATGTCCTCATGGTGACTGATTACTTTACCAAATGGGTGGAGGCCATCCCAACCAAGCACGTTATGTCTGAAGTGGTGTGCAATTTTCTCAAAGAAAATATCATTTTCCGGTTCGGGGTCCCACTCAAAATTATAATAGATGATGCAGCCTATTTTATTCATATAAAATTACTCAATTATGCTTTTATTATGGGATTACCCTATCCCACACTTCAGATTATTTCCCACAGGGAAATGGCCAAGTAGAATCGAGCAATAAGAACCTAGTTGTTATTATCAAGAAATTGGTAGATGATAATCAGAGAACGTGGCATAAAGCATTGTTTGATGCTTTATGGGTAGATCAGATTACACCCAAGAGGGCCATAGGTATGTCACCTTTCTAACTTTTGTATGGCTTAAATGTAGAGATACCCATCACTCTAGAATTGCTAGTGCTCAAGTTAGCCAAGGCAATCAAAAATTCAACTTTTGAAAGTTTGATTGACAAAAGAATCATGTGTTTGAGCAAACTGAATGAGCAGTGAACCATGGTGGTGGATTGGATTATGGTGCATCAGAACTAGGTGAAGAAACTTTTTTATAAAAAGGCTAAGGTCCATGATTTTCAAATTAGAGATCAGGTTTTGTTATGGGACAAGAGGAGAGAACTGAAGGGAATGCACGACAAATTTGACTCCTTATGGAGAGGTTCATTCATTTGCCATTTGACAGTGGGAAACATCTGAATTTGTTCAATTTTTAAAGCTTAAATGGATCCACTTGTATATATATATATATATATATATATATATATATATATATATATGTAGTTTTTACGTTTTGTCTATTTTTCTTTCATTTTTAGCTTGACTCCATAGCCCAATGGCTTGGATGAAGGCACTTATAGACTGGTTTCTACTCCCATTGATCATTTTGATTAACAAAAGCTCCCCAATAGGAGCCAGTTGTTGTTTCTAAAATTAGCTCAGCTCATTTTTGGAACAACCCCCTGTAAAACTTGTTTGTTTCGCCCTTTGTCTCTCTAAGTCTGTCTTTGAGACAAATTTTTCTCATTCTCGTCTTGGCCCAACTACACCGTTTGAAATTTGTAACATATTTTCATTACATTTTCCACAAAATGTGAAGGTTTTTATGGTCTTGATACAACCAGGGAACCAAATTCTAGCTTTTTTAGAGTTTGTGTTTTTCTTCCATTTTTGTGCACGGACGGCGAATTTCGTTGTCAGTGCATTTTTTCCTTTGACATGCAAGAGTGGAAAAATTTGCCACCCCTACATCTGGACATGTAGGAGCATAAAAATTTGCCACCCCTGCATGTCCCTTCTAATTCTCAGTGCAAGGGTAGCAATTTTTACTGCCCCTGCACTACCTCATTTTTTGCATGTAGCATTTATTGCCACATGCGCCAAGTTGTTGGGGTCAATTTTCACCCCATTTAATCTAGTTTTAACCTCATTTTTCTTTATTCCTCCTCTCCTCCTCCTACCCTCTACCTTTAGATGATCCAGCAAATAGGTTAAAGTGCATTTTGGTAGATTTGAGCTCACGGCATGCGTGGTTTTCTAAGTAGGACGTGTATTTGGAGATTTTCCCTTTCCTCTCTTTTAACTTGTTTTTCAATTGTTTTTGTTGGGGTTTGTTTTTTTGCCCTTCCCCATAGGCCTTCCAAGCTTCCTCTTCATGCTAGGGTAGTGATTTTTTCTGCCCTCTCTTGACCACATATTTCTTGTTCTAACCTACATGGATGGCAAAATTCACTGCCCGTGTTGCCTTTTTCTCCTTTGTTATTTCCCGTTGACCTGCACAGGTGGCAAAATTCATTGTTGATGCAGGTTGAACATGCAAGGGCAGAAAATTTTTCCACCCCTGCACTTCCCTAGCAATTTTTCATGCACGGGTGATGAAATTCATTGCCTGTGCCATTTCCTTCTCCCTCTTGCATGTGAGGGCGGCAAAATTTGTTGCCCATGCATGCAGTTCATTCCACATGCTTGGGTGGAAAATTTTGTCACCCTTGTAGTTTTCCTCCAAATTTCTCCAACTCTAGAGAGATCTTAATCTTTTTTCAAATTTTCCACCTCCTCTCCTTTTTTCTCTCATTTTTGACCCAATTTCCAACCCAGTTCTATAAGTGCCCTTCCTTGGTCATGATCACCCAACATGTGAATTCCTTAATTTACCCACTATTTCCTAATTAGATGATCATGATTGTAGTTCCTCCTAAATATTCTTGTTCCTCGGCACTTGCTCAATCAAGACCAGTTCCACTGACTGAGGCTTCTCTAAAAAAGTCAAAAGCCATGAAATACCAGTACCAGGGCATTTTTTTGATCACCTCGGTCACTTCTAATGTCGATGACATTAGAGATACAAAGATTGGCCATGTGGATATGGTCAAGTTTATGACCAAAACTAAGGCAACAAATCCAAGCTCCAAAATAAAAATGATCATCGAGAGCAACATTCATTTGGTTGTTGCTTTCCCATTAGTGACATATCATATAGAGTTCATCCTCTAGTGCACCCAATTCTACAACAAAGAGACCAGATCAGTCTCTGATGCCAGCAATAATGTGATAATTTGACTGGACCTTGAATTCATTGATAAAGTCTTCATGTGCCCTCCTACTACTAAAGTACTGAGAATTGACTTCGTAAAAGCATAGAAAGAGTATGACAAGGACCCCAAAAGGGAAAAAAAGGTGATGAATCATAGATGGCTTAAGGCCCCCAAAACCAACTTGTCCAGGTGGCCATAGAATTTCTTAAGGAGTGATTTCATTGAAGAGGTTGGTGACTTGATTACTCTCCTCAACAAGGTACGTGGCCTACCATCTTCTTCACAATTCCATGAGTGGAAGTACCCCTTCATCAAGATCATCCTCCAAGAGAAGCAAGTCATCTTCTAGGGTGAGCAGATTAGCAACGCTCTTCATGAGCAACTGACCAAGGTATAAACTACTTTGAAGTTCTATATGACTTCATACTTGGTGTACATAGCTGCTTCAATGTGAACCTTCCCAAGATTGACAACTAAAGGAGACAAGAAGACCACCCCAGTCTACTCATATTGCCCTCAGTTAACACTAAAAGGATCAATCTACCATTTTAGGAGGGTAAATGATGCCTTCTTTGTAGTATTTTTGTGCCTCTTTGACCCTCAGCTGAAATAGAAAATAATATCTGATGAAGCCTGGACGGTCGTCAACAACTATGGCTGTATGTTCCCACAATTTCCCTTCTACTATCTTCGAGTTGGCTTTTTCCAAGGCTATCCCCATATGCTCCCCAGATTTCTTTTTGACAAGCTAGTTCTAATGGAGCTATGTAGACAAATGGTTGTCGTACACACTAGGTAGATGGAACTAAAAAAGCCAAGTTTTAGGTTTCCAATTGAAATTGGTAGATACTCAATTTTGACAGCAGCCAAAGCAAAGGTCATGGAAATAGAGATGCAACTAGTTACTATGAAATAGTTCAAGAGAAGGGACAAGTTTGACTACAGGGGTGTCAAAGATATGATCAGAAGAAATACTCAATTTTATGAGCCTATGATCGAAGACATCTGGGTAGACCTAAGGATAGCTAAAAAAATTAGGAGGATGGACTACAACAGGTTGACTTTGGAGCAAATCAAATATTTGGGGCTTGCAGATATTCCTTCCAATTTGGTCGATGATAAGAATATTATCAACAGCAAGTACCTAGCTAAGAAGGTTGCTGACTCTCCTCTTCCTCCTATCCAGTGGTCGTAAAAAGAATTAACTTCTTTGAGGAAGAGATTTGAACTAATATTGGCTAACACCAATGATTGGTTAACAGCCAAAGAGATCACGTTGAAAGAGTTCATTACAAGATTAGAGGTTGAATTCCAAGCAGAAATGAGAAAGAAGGTAAAAAATAGGACCAAGAACAAAGGTGATGTTCCTTCCCCATCTAGGCCTCACAAGCCTAGAATAATCTTTGTTTCCAAGAAGTCAAAGGTTGCTGAAGAGCCAAAATCAACGGCTAAGGGAGTTAGAGAACAAAGCTCTCAAGAACAGGCAACTTAGCAAATGAAAAAAGATGACAGGCCCTCAGAGTAGTAAAGGACTTAGCCTCTACCTTCCTAGGAAGGGACACAACCACTTACAAACATCTCTCCTTCACCACCTCTATCTCCTATCAGTGTTCCTTCTTTTGCAGCTACCTCTCCTTCCAGATTCATATTTGGCAATCTTCAAGACACTTCTGGAGATACTCTTCACTCTTTTGGATCTATTATTAGTCTTACATCCCCTTCCTTCAATCTAAGAGAAAGTTCTACCCTTGAACAATCAATGACTGGTATAGTTTCACTAGTTACTCCAACTACGACCACTGTTACCACTAGCAGTGCAGAGGTTACCACGGTAACACCAACTGCAGGAGCCGTTGCCACAATAGGTACTTCTTCTCTCCCTCCTTGGATGTCAGCTTTCACGCCCAAAAGAAAGAAGTTAGCCATCTCTATAGATGACTTCAATTTTGGCAAGTTAGTGCCAATGAAAGTTAATACCCCTAAGAGACCAAGGATCTTCTCAAATTTGGTTGAAGAAAAGGGACAAATTTCTAGAAATAGCTAAACCACCGCAGGACGCAACCCTTGAAGGTTTTGACATGAATAATTATTCCATTTCTCGTGTTGAACTTGGGAAAGTTACTCATGAATGTGCGACAAGTGATCTACAATTTACAATGGACATCATGATCTAAAAATTTGATAGAGAAAAAGAGATGAAGGATTACTATAAAGCCAAGGCAGAGCAATTGACTACAGTATTAAGGAAATTCACCTTTGCCCCTGAAGTGGCAACCCCAGAGGCCTTATTCATAGATGACCCTGTCATTCAAAAGGCAGAGAAAACCTATATGAAATGGAAAGTGCTAGAGGATTACATTGAAAAGATGCACACTCAAGGAATTTTCTTACTTACAGAGGTTGCTGAGAAGACGAACAAGATGAAGAAAGTGAGGATGGATCTAGAGGACCTTGTCTCTCTTATCTCTCAGGACATTGATAGTATGAAGAAGTATCTTGAAAAGTGGAGGGAACTAAAAGATATGAATAAAAGCACCTTGATTTCCATCGGTGTTATTTCTAGCAAAGATTCATATGTTGAGATTAAGGAATCACTGATATACAAGATTTAGGTACTCAAGGAGCTAATTGATGATCTCGAGTCTTCCAAGGATGCTAGTGAGAAAAGTGACACAAGCCTATTAAATAGATTGGAAGAACTACCTTGTGACCTCACCTCTAGGGATAATCAATTTCTCTCAAAAGAAGAGATGATCTGAGGATTTAGGGGTATGATTCAGAGGGATTTCAAAGAAAAAGCATTCTCAATGACTTCTGTGGATAACGTTTTAGATACTCAGTTGACTCTGGATAATCTAAGATCTAGGTTAACAAGTCATGCCAAGGCAATCACAACATTGAAATATTCTGTAATCAGGGCCAAGGTCATCTTCAAGAATACCATTGCACTAGACTATATAGGATTTCAGGCATCTATCACTATGTACGATGCTCATCTAAAGAAGTCCGGCGGCAAGAGCTGAACCTTTTTCCCCTTCTCTCTTCTTCTTCTCTCCTCATGCACTTTTGTCATGTAAAAGTGCATACAATTTTGTAATGTGTAATTACATGTAAAAAATCTAGAAAAATATCTCAAAAGTCAAAGATGATTCATCTTTGACCAAGATATTTTTATATTTTAATCTTTTTAATTTTGAAGGTTTCTCCCTATATATAGAGGGGGCCTCTTTTGTAAATATATCTATGATAATTGAGAGCAAAAACTCTGCTGAAATCGAAACACTTCTTGAGACTTTGTGCTCAACTTGTAAATCATATTTTATTGAATGAATGAGAAGCAAGTTTATTTCAGACTTTGTGTTGAAGTTATCTACATTATTTAGGAAATAGTTCTTATGTCCTCTTTTCTGATAATCTCTTATTTGTTTGATTTAATAAGCAAAGTGTGTGTGTTGATATTATCTGAAGGCGTTTCTAAAAGATAAAAGAGAGACTTTGAGCTACTTTTATCTTTGTGATCTTTTTATCCTTTGTAGTTTTAGGTGAAGACTTTGTGCTTCATTTTACTCTATAGTTACACATATTCTGAATCAGTGAAGGAGACAATGGAAGACTTTGTGCTTACATAGGTTTCTTTGTTAACTTTTTTACCTACTTTAGGGGATTTTCTACTCTACGCTGGATACCATTCCTGAAAGAAGAGGAATGATGTTGGCCAATGACCAGGATTTATCTTTCTTGTTCCTTGGACATCACCTCTGAAAAAAGAGAGGTGGATGCTATTATACCACCCCAAGTATTATTTTCTTCTTAATTATATATACATATAGCATATAAATATTCATAAGGAACCTCCCCTTGATGAGAGGAGAGATTTACCTCATCCAGATCTGGGAAACCCACACTTTTCATGGCGTAAATCTCCCTGTGCTGTGGTTGATATACCCATTTTGTCATCAGTTAGTTGACAACAAAATATTCACCCAAAACTATCTTAATCATTTCAGCTATATTGATATGACTTATTTTCACAAGCATTGGGAGACATATTGCTTACCTTCCTTCTTACCACACTATGCTTTTTTACTTTGTTAAATATATTCAGATCCATCCCACATCCTCTATATCCTAAGCCTTACTTAGCATCTTTTTCAATTATTTTTACACCCTGATAGTTTTCAAAATTATAAAAAAATAAAAACTTCAAAAATTCAAAAACATTCAAATATGTCAAAATTCCAAAATAGGAAAAATATTATTTAGAAATTCAAAATAAGAACCTCTAGGAATTTTAAAATGTTGTTGAATTTAATTATTTATATATATTTAATATATGCTAGGTAGATAACATATTTAAATTTTTAATAACATTTATTTTCATGAGGTATTTGAGTGTGATACAAGACATACTTTCACATGGTTACTTGATGTTAGCATTCCATTATTACCCAACAACGTTGATAATTTGGGAGCATCTCTTCATTCTCTTCGAATAATTCAACATGTTTTATTTATTCATGTCCTTTATACCATGTTGACCTAGATATCATACAAATTTTTTACTTATCACTCATACTATACATGTGCTACATAAAACTGATAATTTATAAGAATAACATCTATAGATATGGTGGATGTAGCTTATCCCCATTTAATTTATGTTTTTTTGTTATTATGTTGCTACAGCATAAGTTAGGACATGATTACTTATTATGTGCTTCCCTTGGCCTTGCATGTACAAATTTTTACCTGTATGGCATCATTATGTTATTTGTATGTGGCCCTTGGACTTGTGTGTTTATGTGACATTCACATGTTCCTTGTATGTGGACATTGGGCCTTATGTGTGACATAATATTTAAATTAAATGCCATTTTATGATATTATGTATATTTTAATTACTTGTTACTATGGTGCCATGATTTATATCACGCATTACCAATATTCTATACTCTTATTTTGGTTCCATGATACACATCATGCACATGTTGATTATGTGTTTTAATGTTATATCTCTCTAACACATGTTTAATAAAAAATAAATGTTATATTTACATACTATGATTTAATAATTTTAATTGATACTATATGATTGCAATATTTACCATAATATATAACTCTTCTTTTGAGATAAGTTTCTTGTAGGCTATGACCCTCATCTCAAAATGGGGGCATCAAAATGGGCTTGTCTTGAGAATTCAAGCCTCATGATAAAAGTTCACATTTATCTCACTATATAGTTTAAAATATTACAATATTATTTAAAATTTTCATATTATGTGGGTATGTGACATACATGTTCATTCATTCCTACATTTATAAGTCTCAAGTTTCAAATAGTTATAGGTTTCAATATTTTCAAAGCTAAAATGTCATTCAATATCAATTTAGTATAGTACATGGGGAATGGAATTCATCATGTTCAAGTTACTACACTAAAAATTCAAAATTTTCAAGTTTAAAAGTTTAAAATATAATTTATATCTATTTGCAATGGTGTGATTCATCTTCATATTGCACGTAGGCCATATTAGAGTTTAATGACACTTGACATCTATGGTTACATTTTTTTATATGTATCAAGTTGTTATTTTTTAGAGTGTGCTTCATATTCAAATGAGATTTGGAGAATACAATCTTTCTAACTCAAAAGCATTCAAAAGTTTTTGAATTGAGACTTGATCACTCTCAATTTTCCATGGCTTAGATTTTCTCCAAATCCTTCAACGAGGGGGCAAGAACTTATTCATTATAAAGTTACATGGAAATTAGATTGAATACTCTTTCATGTGTATAATTTATTTGTATTATTTTTGAATATTTCAAATTGAAAGTTTCATATTTTTAATTTTCAAATATGGATAGTAACTACTTTTAGTGGTATTATTGTAGGCTTTGCACTAAGGCATCTTGAAAAATCAAGCTTCACATCAAAATACAAAGTGTGTATACACACATAGATTCACATCTAATTTAATTTATTAGTTTCAATTTGTTGCATCACTAGAATAAAGTTGGGTAAAATGTAGACATATACAATGTTTAATCTTGACATACTTCCTCCACTTGGCCTATTCACCATTCTGCTAATTTTCAATATCTAAGGAAGCATTCACTAATCTAAAAACTATCTTGAGAATAATAATAAAATAATTTAGACATCCTTAATCTACTTACATGAACCTTTTAGAATTTTTATGGTATTTTTTGTCCTTCTGTGATAAGACCACACTAGGTTAAAAATTACCACACTGCGGCCATGTCCACTAGTGTGGCTTTTTCCCCTTACTACAATGATAAAATTTAAAATTTAAAGTGGTATATTTTCCCTTTGCTTCAATTTTATAAATTTTAATTAGTATAAACATTCAAAAATTTCCACTATATAAGCACATCAAGGATTCTCCAAACACATATAGTAATCATTTGGTTATTCTTCTACATATTGAGAAAAAAACTCTTTTGTACAATTTCAATTATGTTACATTATATTAATCATAGTCCAAATTTGAATATTTTTTTTTCTATAGGTAAAATTCATCCATTTTAAATAATTTTAATCCATCTCTTAGATATATAGATCACACACTCACCATATGAGGGATAACTACATCGACCTAAGGCCCATTTGGGCTATGTAGATAACACTCAGATTCTAGATTTTTTTTTATGGATAACTTGGATATTCTCTTTGCCGTATTCTCTATTTTTGATATTTGATCTATATTTGGTTTATTATTTATGAGATAGGTTTTGTATTTTATAGTTCTTTTGTATAATAAATAAGGATACAAGATTAATTAGTAATAACCTCACAGACGGTCACATAGACCAAAATTAGAAAATTAAGTGCATAGCCAACTAAAATGTTGTCATAATGTGGTTCTATCCTCAGTTTTTAGACTTATCCCAATATATTTTAAATCCATATTTTTGTGTGTGACACTTTATTCAAGGCTTTCCATCCAATATAAGATCAATTTTAGGGAGGTTTGCATATCTATATGCCTGTTTACTATTTTTAGCCAATGTCTAATTATTTATTTTTTGTATTTTACTATATTTTACTATATATTATTATATATAAATTTAAATAATTTAGACCTATTTATTTGATTCATTCAATTCAAAATAAATTAAATACTGGAGAGGATTGTCATATTATTTCAAATTAGAAGTTGCTAGAAAATAACTACATGCTTCCTGGTCAAATTAACAAAATGTTATTGGATTTTTAGAAGCATCTTTGTGAAATTTTTGTCAAGATAAATTTTTATGGGATGTCCAGAGGTAACCAAGGTATTTTTGGTGGAGGATGAATCTTTAGAGATTATGTGGGATTAGTTTTTTCATGTTTTTCCTTAAACATTCCATGGTATTCTAATAATTTCACTAAAGTTATTTCACTTATCCAAGGTTTGAGAACTACTATTGATAAAAATTTCAAGAAATTATTTATGGAAGGTGATTCTATTTTGATTATCAACATTTTTAAATCAATAATATCTTATTAGTGACAACTCAATTCAATCATTCAAGATATCCTCCATGTCATTCCTTGTTTTGATGACATTTATTTCTCCCACAATATCATGAGACAAATTCTCCAAAATATTTATTGGTTAATTTTGGATATTTTCATGTTCCTCCTAATTAATATTGACACTATAAAGGCTCCTATCCTTGGAAATAATGAAAATAATTAATTATAAAATACTTGACCTGATGAAAACTTCCCTTTTATTCAAGTTGTCATTGAGGGTTTCAATGGTATTACATTTGGAGTGTGTATTTTTGTTTCAATGCTTGAAGGAAATTTTATTGATTAGTGACCAATGATTTTGGTTTTGGAATCTTCTTGCTTATAGAGAGTGGATCCATGGTGATTCTTTCTAAGAGTGGATCCATGGTGATGCTTCCCTTTAGAAAAACTAGATTATTCTAGGATGTGTAGCTTTTGGAATTCAATCCTTTGGTATTCTCTCTTATATTTGACTGGTTAGATTTGTATCTAATTCTATTTTTAGATTTCTACCTATCTCAATTTGTTATCCTTGAGGTTTATTTTGTCTCTCTTGGTTTGAAATACTATCTACATCATTTTATACCATGGGTTAAGGGTCCCTTTTCCTTTATTATTATCTATCAAAAACTTGAAATAAAGTCTAATTTTAACACC